>AWWV01009633.1:0-16441 GCA_001974805.1 Corchorus capsularis | reverse complement strand
GAAACAGGCTCACTAAATTCAATTTCCGGGTTAATTACCAACAAGTGGTTTACGAATGTAATTCCCGAGGGATCGACCACTATTCTAAAAATATAGTAAGGTTGAAGTGGTTCAATACTTATTTTCTTTAATTAAGATTTTGAGTTTGAGTTTTATGAATGAAGAAAATAATTATTGGGATTACCATGAAGTAAACGGACTGGCCCCAAATTAACTTGTAAATAAAAAAAAAAATTGATCAGAAATTCAATAATTTGTCGTTGCTAAGCATGCTTTGATTTGCTTTGATAGGTAAAGATAGGAGACCTAAGAATTCAGATAGCACTAGAATTTAATAGTAGTAGTACTATTAGAATGATGGTTACTGTTACACATGAAGAGAGCAAGTTGTAGAAATCCTCTTGGCTTGATGACGAAAGCTTTGATAATGATGCAGCTAAACGCCATATTTGAGAGGTCCTACCTGTATATGAGGGCGAAGACAAGTGAAATTGACTTTATGCATACCCACAACTTTATTAAAGGAATTGGATGTCCTAATTCCAAATCATCGTCACAACTCCTAACTCCTGAGCATTTACAAACCACCCACCTCTCCCCAAGGTTTCATTAGGTGTGACAAGTACTCCGACCTGACTTGCATGTATATATATGGCCATATTAATGCTTGATGATTTTATTAGCACTAGGGATTATTTTTTTAATCAAAGGAATCCCAAATCTTAGTGATCAAATTGATCCTTTTCCTATGGTGAATTTGGTTTAGAGTAGAAGAAGGTAAATGCACTTAATTATTATATTGTAATCACTTGAACCAAATAATTGGTTGAAATGTTAATAACATATATTACAACAATTTGAACTCTATCTTTGATTGAAATGTTTTAAACGTCCTTTTTTTTTACTCAAGCAGTCTTTTGTTCCCACGAGTTCAACGTTTCACTGAAAAGAGTTCTAGGAAAAGAAAATAAAGACAAGAAAACTGGTTCTCTCTTCTGTACAAAACAAAGCTCATCAAGTATAGATATATGATCATGTGACAATCAAATACAGATCTCAATTATATCATGTGAAAATCATTTTTTTATTTTATACCCTCCATCTTCCCCTTCTAGAATCTAAACTACAATACCTCCAAAAAAAGCTCTGTAAAAGTTTACATACAACGGTGCAGGGCATGATGACGACGTTTTACAACAAAGTCAAATCACGGAAATGGAGTAATAAAAAGCAGTGGTAGGTATACGTTGTGTGGGTAGGGTGTTGTTCCGCCAATTGTTTTGCTAGCGCCAATAGTTAACAACAACATAGTATAATTTATTCATTATTGATGATGATAGTTGACAATAATAAAATTCACATCTTTTCAAAAGAAAAATTTATTCATTATTTTTTTTAATAAGGTTTTGGTTTGGGTCTTTGGGAGTAATTTTTACAAATCTCAACTTTTTCTTTTTATTAATTAATAATTAAAAAATCACCAAAAAAAATTAAAATTTGTTTTTTTTTCGTGTATGTAAAATGCCCTTGAGAATTGAGATGGTTTTAAAATTTATTATATTTTCTAAGAAATAAAATTCCTTCTTCACTATGAAAAATTTAGCTACAAATCTATAAAGTTTAGTTAGATTTTGATTTGGGGGTAATTTTTTTAATTTTAAACTTTATTGTGTTAGAAAGAAAACCTCAATCAATGTGTAAAGTTTTTTTAATTATAAATTGGAAAATTATTCAATACACTATCAGTGGAGTTTAACAGACTACATTTGTGGGTCTAGAAGGGTGATATATATGTGTCCCCTAGGGATTATATTGAAATATTTAAAATTTAATTAAGAGTAATTATTTGATACACCGACGATGTAAATTTTGGACTCCATAAGGGGATTGTGGAGTTGACAAATGTCCATTTTTTTAATTAATTAAATTTTAAATATTTCAATCTAGTCTCTAGGAGGCACATGTCACACTTCAAGACCCGCATGTGTATTGAATAATTTTCCTTTAATTAATTCAGAAAATGGACATGTGTCAACTCCTCAACCCGCTTTTGGACTCCAAAAATTTACACCGTTAATATATTAAATAATTACTCTTAAAAATTTTAATAACTCAAAAGTTTATGCTTTAATTTATTAAAAAAAACTATGAAGTTTAAAACCTCTCTTACGGGCTCCGTTTTATTTCTTTTCTCAAAATGAGAAAATGAGAAAAGAAATAAAACGGAGCCAGTAAGATAGGTTTTAAACTCCATAAGTTTTTTTTTTTTTTCAAAGAGAAAGGCTCCATTTTATTTCCTTTGTCCCATATTATATGTTTTTTTTTGGCCGAATTGTCTCATATTATATGTAAGTATGTAAATTTTAATTAATTCATTAAGACCAAGTTATTCATTAATTTAACTAAGGTTTTTCAACAAGGGTAATTTCAAAGTGTACATGCAATGATGTGCATTTTGAATTTCTTATGAAGTTTAACTTAAAAATAAACCTACGAACTTAATTTATATATTATATGCAAGTATAATATTGCTATTGCAATTTTAATGCAATCATTCATTATTATTATTATATTTATTTATTTATGTAATAATAAGAACAATCTAATCATTCAAACACGTTAAGTGGCTGGTTATTCAAGATGACCATTCTTTCCGTTTACTAGAAGGAAAGGGAAAGCGAGTTCAAAGCGACGTCCGCACACAACAACCTCAACTTTTCAGAAGTGGATGTCGATTTTTGACATGATTTTAGATTATTATTGGACAAAGTATGTCTTGAATTTGACGTACGGTTGGAAATGGAATTACAATTTCTTTCATAAACAGATAGTATGTTTCAAAGCTCTGGTCTATATATGCACACGGTTGGAATTACACTTTGAATCATACTTTGAATCATATCTGTCTTAAAAGAAATGGATTTCGTATTACTAAGATTTACGACTTTTTAATCAAAGAAGATATCACGTATACAATCTCAGGTGCATATACAACATAACTCTTTGTCTTAAAATTTATTTTAATTGAACTTTTTTTTTTCTCATTTCCTTGCTTAGCATTTACTAGCACGTAGTCATAACTCATAAGTCATAATGGCCAAAAGTCAGAAAAATTGTCTTTGGACTTCCAAAACCAATTCGGACATATATTTTTCTAAATGATAGTAGGCCCAATGGGCTTCTACTAGATACTTTGAGATAAGGTCCACGTAGTGATCTTTTTTTTTTTTTTCTTTGACGAAATGGTCCATGTAGTGATTTAAACTGGATTTTTACGAAATTTTTCTTCGGCTTTTATTAGTAATTAACACCCACGTGGAGGGTCCATTTCTTTCTTGTATGAAAGATAAGAACCACATGTCTTGAAGTGAACCAATTCCAATAATTCCAAATTTCCAATCCAGCAGCAAGCGATCTCAGTTTGTCTCCAATGGCTGCAACTTCACTTTCTGACTCACTACCAAAGCAAAAAAGTATCAAAGCAGTGGCTACTGAATTGCATGGTCTTACTTCCATCCCTCCCGGTTACAACTTCCAAACAATCTCCAATATTGTCGATGATGAAGCACTTTCAGTTTCAGAAGCAAATGAATCAATCCCCACCATTGATTTCTCTCTTCTCACTTCTAGTAACCCTGAAGAACGCTCTAAAGTCATCCAAGACCTTGCAAAAGCCTGTCAGGACTGGGGCTTCTTCATGGTATATATATTAACATTAGCTAGCAACTAGTTCTCCATTAACCCTTTTTAGATTTCCTAATTCTAATTCATGTATGGATTTGATTTCTTCTAATTAATTGATCAGGTGACCAATCATGGGGTGCCAGAGAGCATGATGAAGGCAATGATTGAGGCTTGTGCAGCATTTTTTGAGTTACCAGAGGAAGAGAAGCAAGAATTTGAAGGAAAGCATGTGTTGGACCCCATAAGGTGTGGTACCAGCTTCAATGTTTCAGTGGATAAAGTTTTGTTCTGGAGGGATTTTCTTAAGATTTTCCTGCATCCTCACTTTCATGCACCCACCAAGCCATCTCGCTTCAGGTACTTTCTTCCTAATTCAAGTAGCTAATCACATTTTAAAAGGGCTTGTTAGACATTTTGCTCTCTGAACTTGTAAAAAATGAAGAAAAATTAGCCGTTAAACTTCCAAATAATTTGCCAAATTCATGCCTGAACTTGTAAAATATTGGATAAATTTGCTATTTTTGGACCAAAATTCACATATATAGTTACTTCAACACTAATTTCCGTCTAATTGTTAACCTACTCAAATCAGTTTCTGTTCGAAAAAAGCTAATTTGTCTCTATTTTTGCAAGCTTAGGCATGCAATCAGCATATTTGGAACATCAAAGACTAATTTGTCCTATTTTTACAACTTTAGACACCAAATTAAGCTCTTAAAAGAGGAGTTGTTAATCAATATTTAGAATTAGATTTTTTTTTGGCACAAAATTTTAGAATTAGATATTTAGACTGAAAAAAAAGCTGCTTCTACTTAGTAATTGTTATGCCATTTAATTATTTGCAACGGAAACAACAAATTGACACACAATTTTTAATCTGAATGTTTCCTGAAACATAGTGAAATTGCTTTAGAATTCAGCAAAAGGGTCCAACAAGTAGCAAAGGAAATACTAAGAGGAATATCTGAGAGTTTGGGGTTGGAATTAGATTACATTGACAAGGCCATGAATTTGGAAAATGGGCTGCAACTTATGGCAGCCAACTTGTATCCACCATGCCCGCAGCCAGAGTTGGCAATGGGGCTGCCCCCTCATTCAGATTATGGTCTTGTGATTCTCCTCATACAAAATGGAATTGGGGGACTTCAAGTCAAACACAAAGGCAAATGGATCAATGTCAATCCCATTCCTAATTCAATTATAGCCAACATTGGAGATCAAATCGAGGTGCACTTTCTAAGTCCTTTTTCACAATTTTTTCCCCTTTGCCACTCGTTCAAAATCTAGTTTCTTATTGGAATATGATCGATATGATGCTAATTTTTGCGCAAGGTTTTGAGTAATGGCAAGTACAAAAGTGTTCTGCATCGCGCAGTTGTGAACAACAAAGATACAAGGATTTCCATAGCCATGTCACATGGACCGGCATTGGATGCAGTTGTTAGCCCAGCTTCGGAGTTGCTTGACAGTGTGAGCAATCCGCCGGCATACATGCCTATGAAGTTCAAGGAATATATTGAGGATCAACAGAGCCGCAGTCTTGATGGGAAATCTGCCTTGGAACGTATACGACTTGCGACGTCATAGAATAGAACAATTAAGCACAAGTACTAATTAATTAAGACTATGCGTGTAAAATCATAGTCATTCAAATAAGAACTACTACTTAATTTGTCACAAATTTGTTGGTTTGAAATGGTAATTCCAACCGTGTGTATAGACCAGAGCTTTGAAACATATCTGTCTTAAAAGAAATGTGGTTTCGTCTTAAGACTTACGTACGATTCTTCTTCGATCAAATATTAATATGGAGGATATAAATAATCTCAGGTCCATATATATATATATATATATATATATATAATAACTCCCATTTTTTTTTTTAAAAGCACAATAACTCCCTTTTTTTAATTATAATATTTCTTTTTCCTTGGTTTAACATTTAGCAAGTATTGTATTATAAAAACATTTAGGAAGTCGTACATATCTTTCAATTTAAAAAAAATAAGTGATAATAAATGGATTAAATTAATGACGGATATTTATAGTAAACATTTGATTTTTAGAATGAGATGTCAGCCCATGATTTTTTACATATTTTCATATATTTTAGAGTCATAATATGAGAAATAAAGTATATCCAAACATTTTTTTTTAAATATTTTTTACCGTAATAACTATTTATAATATGTATACATCAAATATAATATTGCATTCATACCTCTTTTTTTTCTTGTAAAAATGATAGTTCCAAGGGAAATCGATTCATTAGATGCAAAAATAGGATGATTTGAGTATATTAATATGTCATGGGGACACAAGAACCAACAATAATTGAGAATTTAATTTTAAAAAAGAGAGATTTACAACACAATCAATAAGTTCTTAAACTAGCAAAACAGAAACGTATCCTCAATACTGCATTGAATTTCTCGAAAACCCAAAATCATTGCTATCGTAGTAACCACTGCCATAGCTTCCATACTTGCATGGTTAAACAATCTTTCCCTAGAATATTGTCAAATAATATTTAGTCCATGACATATAATTTTGATAACCATTCACATAATGTTGCACATGAAAAAAATATCTCTCAATTAATTCTTGTTAGCCGTCCAGTGGCAATGAATTGACTATAGTCCAGTTGTGGTTGTAGTAAGTCAATCGTTGAAGTAGATAATAAAAAAAACGTACGTTACATGAAACTGATGATTCAATCGATATATCCTATATCGAAGTATCAACGGATATTTAATTTCATGCATTTATCTCAATAATTAAGCCGGACGAAATTGCTTTCTACTTACTAATTCAATTGAGCCATCTGAACAAATTGGTTTCTGCTTACTAATTCAATTTAGCCATCTGAACGATACGAAAATCGGAAAAGTTATGGTTGACTACTTGGGAAGTACTCCAATAATTTACTTATTTGGTATCACATCCATTATTATTATATAGTATAAAATATCACAATCTTATAACGTGATGTTCACCTAAAGTTATTACTCATGAAAATTACTAATTAAAACCGGATTTAATTATAATTTACAAGGTGATAAATCTCAGTATAAGATTAATAGACTTAATAATATATACTAGAATTAGCTACGCTACAGGTCGTCACCCATACCATTTGGGAGGGACTAATTAAATGGATTCCAAATTGTGAGAGTATATGGGGCAAACGTCCAAACCATACAAGTTTAGGGTGCAAAAAAAGCTTTAAGCCATATAAATTTATGAATGATTACACATCCGAGATCAAAGAGTTGATATGTGTCCCCTTATGAAATAATTTTGAATATTAAATACATACTCCCTCTGTCCTTATTATAAGTCATAAAAAAGTCAAACATATTTTAACTTTAACCAATTTTTTTTAAAATAATATAATTCAAAATAATTATTTAAAACAATACTTATAAACTTTCTAAAACATATTTTTTGAAACTTTAATTTTAAATATTTTTTCTATAAATAATGGTCAAAGATGAGAAATTATTACATGGATCGATTCAACCATGTCATTCATGGTCCGTCTAATAAGATTGTGACAAGTCATATTTTTTTTTACAATTAGTAAAACTCTACCCAATTAATGTAATAAATTTAGGAATTTATCCTGTAAATCTCATCTGGTGAAACTTGGGTTTAAATCTATTGCTAAATTCGTGCCTAAATTTTAGAAATAATTTTGACTTATTACAATCTTATTGGTTGGAACCATGGATGACATGGTGGAACTGGTCTATCTAATAATTTATCGTCAAAGATAGATTATGTTTGACCAAATTATGATTTATAAATAGAAACATAGGGGTAAAGATTTTTGGCAAAAAAAAAATAATCATGAAATTAGATATATATCAACTTTTTAACTCAGCTTGTAAAGTCTAAAACTTACATTGAGAGTGTATTCAATAATTATTTAGTAATAAAAGAAAAAAAGTTTTTTTTAAAGAAGAAGCTAGCAGAATAAAAAAAAAGGTTTTAGTTGAAGAGTAAAACTGCGGCAAGTTCTCCCTTATCTTTTAAACATCAAACCATGTGAAATTAATAATGTTTCTTGAAAATTGAAATCTCTGAACAATAAATTAAGAGAAAGGCTCAAATAATTATCAAACTTTATATTTCCAGCAATACCCATCGAAGAAAGAACCATAGTGAAATTTGACATCTTACATCTATAAATAGACTATGTTCCTACTCTTACATTCACAACATATCTCTAAATAATTAAGCAACTCTTTTTACCACTTCTTGCAGCCGTTTGTTTCGGCGAGCTCAAATTGCAAGCTTTTTTTAATGGAAAATACCAAGGAAGTCGTGCGTCCATTGGCCAACTATCCCCCAAACGTCTGGGGGGATTATTTCTTATCCCTTCGATTCGATAACTCGGTACGTGACTAAATCCTCAAATTAAGATTCATTTTTGTTTATAATGTCGATTTTTGTAAGCGACTTGCAAATATGTTATGTATATATTATATTATATATATGTAACTGACTTTTTTTTAGTACAATTGTACATATATATATCTTTATCTTTATCTTTATTTTTATCTTTATCTTTATATTATATAAGTTTAAATTTCAAAAACTTTGACTTGAATAATCTAAAATATCCTTTTTAATTTTAAAATTTTAGTTATATATTTAAGGGTTAATATGGAATCTAATATCCTTTTTTATTTTAAAATTACCATATTAAAAAAATAAAATAATAACAATTATTTTTACGTTAAACATATAATTATTAAACTTCTTATTATTATAATAATTATTAGTAGTAGTAAAATTATTATTGCCTTAATCTTTTTTACAAAAATTAAAGAAAACAAAGCTTGGAAAAATTAAAAATTGAAATATATTACGTTTTTTCTATACCCAAAAAGAATGAAAGATTTTCATCCCAAAGTATTTCACGAATCAAGACTTACTTTGCTGTAATTCTAAATTCCACTATTAATTTGGCAAGAGAAATTTGATTCTTTAGTTGTATACATCTTATTATTATTATTATTATTATTATTATTATTATTATTATTATTAATTAGTAGTAGTAAAATTATTATTAGTTCTATTATCATTGCGTTTTTCTTTCTTAACTTTTTTATGTATTTTTTCTTCATCTTTTCTTAGATAATTAAGACTATTTCGAAGTTGAGTATTTAATATTTTTTCCAATAATTTGAAGTATTTAAAGTTTTATGGTTTTAATTCTAGTCAAATCAAGTCGTTTTTTCATTTTTCTACCAAATTCCAAAAGTATATTTTATTTGCATAATAAAGTAAAATATAAAGATGATAAATAATTAACAACAAACGTTTTCATATAAAAAACCAAAAAAGAATCTTGAAGAATTAATTAAAAAATAAATAAATATGATTTTTCATCTTAGAATGTGGATGACCCATTTTACAACCTCATAAATAAAAAATCCAAAAACTATTTTGATTCATGAGTGTTATGATTCCCTCTAATCTCATAATATTTTGGTATTAAATTACATATATACATCCTAATAATAATTTTTCTATTGAAAATAAATTTTTCTGTGAGCAGGGAGGAAAGAAGTTGGTAGTTAAGAATAACCGATAAAAAAAATAGGAGTTAAAAATCCGTTAACGTGAAACTTTGGATCTAGGAGAAAATTAGTTTCAAGTTTCGACAGTGATTGGTGTCAAGCAATGAAACCCACTTGACTCTTAGGACAATAATTCCTTAAATAGTAACAGAAACAATAAATATTAATTATTCAAATATTTGATTTCTTTAAAAAAAATTAATAGATCATTCATTCACTATTATTTTGCACTGTTAACTTAAATCACTTTATTTTATTCATTAATATGCATAAAATTGGTAGTGTGATAATAAAAAATCAAATTCAGGTTTGATTTAACATGTCAAAGATATTCATATATGATATATAAATTCAGTTTCTCAATCGCAAAGAAAAAATGACTTATATGAATTAGTAATTAAGAAAATATTATTTTCAAGTCAATATTTTTACACACGTTAATTTTTATATATATATATATATAGACACACTAATTATAAGTTTAATTATATTTAAGCTTGAACGTTTTATGCCTTTTTTTGTGTATATGAAGGAATTCGAATCTTGCTCAAGACAAGTGGAAATCCTAAAAGGAATGGTCAAGGATATGTTAATGACTTCTAGAAGTGAGCCGGAAGAGAACATATTTATGATTAATTCACTATATCATTTGGGAGTTTCATATCATTTTGAGAGCGAGATTGAAGATCAATTGAATCATCTTTTTATCATATTGCCCAAACGTATGAATAAGAAGGATTATGACTTACGCACCACTGCAGTCATATTTCAAGTTTTTAGGTCGCACGGTTTTAAAATGTCATGTGGTAAGTTCAATAAAATCCATTTATTACTGCTTGTAAAATTTTAATTGAAATAGATCATAATATTACCTAGTTGATAATTTATAACATATATAGCTATTTAATTATAAAGATTAACAAGGTATCGGGTTCGAATTTTACAAATAGAAAAATAATTGTTGGAAGAGCTTTATCTAGCCCCATATTAATAGGCTGATCTGACTCGAACAATATTAATTTTTATATATACTTAAAAAAATTATACAGATTGATGATGTGCTAATTATTGCAAGATGGATGTGGATATTTTTTTTATTTTTTCTGAACTTGCAGAGGTGTTTAACAAATTCAAGAATGGTGGTATGTTTAAGGAAGAAGTAGCGAGTGATATCAAGGGTATAATAAGCTTGTACGAAGCTAGTCAATGGAGAATGCAAGGAGAGGATATTCTTGATGAAGCCCTTGCTTTCACGAAATCGCGCTTGGAATCCATGGCAAAGCAATTATCAGATTCCTACCTTGTGGAGTACATTGTACAAGCCTTGTACCGGCCTTACCACAAAGGCATGCCGAGATTGGAAGCAAGGCAATATATTTCTTTCTACGAGAAAGATGATGAATCACGAAATGATATTCTGCTCAAATTTGCAAAATATGATTTCAATTTGGTTCAGATGATGCTTCAGAAGGAACTAAGCCTCATCTCATGGTACATTAATTTTGACCAACCTCGATTTCCTAATTTTACTAATAATAATTTTTTTTGGGTAAATTATATAAATAGTTACTTAACTTTAAGTGAGTTCCGTTTTGGTCACTTAACGATAACAAATAACATTGTGTGGTGTCCCACTTGGTGGAAGGAATCAAATATAGAAACGAAGCTTCCATATGCAAGACACAGGCCCGTGGAGTCTTTCTTCGCAGCAACAGCAATTTTTTTTGAACCACGTTTTGCGCTTGCCCGCAGCATATTTGCTAAATGTTATGAGCTCATGACAGTGGTGGATGATTGCTATGATGCATTTGGTATATACGATGAACTCAAATTTTTCACCAAGGCTTTGGAAAGGTTAGTCTGTCCTGACTCTAAATAAATCAATGATAATTTCAAAACTATTTAAACTTTTAGTTCAAGTATATAGCTAATTTAAAATTAAACTTAATTCGCATCCAAGTTGCTAGCTCAACTGGTAGGTGCGTGTCTGCACCGTGAGATCCTAGACTTAAGTCTTACGGAATGTGAGTTTTGTTTGTTTGTTTGGTAGATAGTAGTAGCTTATATAAGGTAATTTCTTAATTTGGGTTGATTTCTCATTGATGTTTGGGCATACAGAGATTTATTCTGATTGTAACGAAACTTCACTTGTACCCCTCAAAAAAAATTAAACTTAATTTTTTTTTCCCACCAGGTATATATCCAAACAGTAGTTATACAAAAATGTTTGAATTTAATTAGAAGAATAATTCCTTCTATAATAACCGTTGAACTTCAATATGACTTACTTTAATAAGGAAAGGGAGAGATGGAATATGATGATTATTTCTAATCTTACTTACTTTTTCTGTGTTCAGGTTCGATATAAGAGCCAAGGATGAGATACCAGTACAGTACTTGAAAACAATTTATGAGGTTCTCGTCAATTTTTTTGCTGAAGTAAAGGACGAGATGAGCAAACAAGGAAGAGCCCACTGTGTCTCCTATGTAGTGGAAGAGGTAATTACATGCATTTATGGAAAATGCTATACCAAATGATCCGAAAACATAAATTAGCTACACATTTTTATAGAACAAGTTTTATGATAGGTTTTTAATTTTTTTTTCGCCAGAATAAGTTTTAAAATTCAAGTATTTAATCTTGGGGGTAGTGGTGGGAAAATTGTGTCGTTAAGAGAGAAAAATGATGGTGGGATAATTAATGGGACAAGTAGCAATGTAACATTATTCGTTTTTATAATTACTCGGATCGATATATCTTTATTAATCACTTTATTCTATTAATATATGTCACTTTCCACTCATGCACGTAGGATTTATGATTAAATTTTAACAATTTTTTTTGAATTGACAAAATTTTATTAGTTGAGATACCTAATACTATATAATCCTTTCTCTCTTCTAATCTTCTTGATATTAGTAAAAGTTAGCACATTAAATGCAAAAAAGGTTACCTTTTAAGCTTTGATAATAACTTACCTCTTCATTTTTTTTATCCATGTCAATCTTATAACTAGTAGATTACCTTTGTGGATTGAATTTGAGATTAGGCTAAGAAAATGGTGCAAGCCTTCGATTTTGAAGTCCGATGTAAGGATGGAGGTATAGTGCCAACATTTGATGAGTTTATGAAAAAGGTAATGGTGACAAGTGCAGTCCCTCTCTTTTTGGCTCTGTCCATGATCGGAGTAGAAGAAGCAGATGAAAATACTTACCAGTGGGTGACAAATTATAATGATAGCATGATTGTGAAAGCTTTCTGCATAGTAAGCCGTATGTATGATGATTTAGGGACTAATGAGGTACATACATATACTATATTTAAATATAGATAATTATTTGATACATTGTCAGTTTAAAATTTAGACTACACATGCGCGGGTGAAGGAGGAGACAAACACATATTGATACAGATTTCTTAATTGATTTTGTATTTAATATTTAAAAACTATTTCCTAAATGACACATATCTCCTTTTAATCCCGCATACTAGTACTACCAACATTGTATTGTATAATTTTCCTAATAGGAGTAACTTTTTTTTTTCTCTTTTATAAACTTTATTCCACACGCAATTTTTTGAAGGTGGAGGAGAAGAGGGGACTAGTTACATCACAGGCTTGCTATATGAAGCAATTTGGTGTTTCAAAGAAGGAAGCAATTGAAGGTTTTAAAGAAATAGCTGAAGTTGGATGGAAGGACGTGAATGAGGGATTCATGAGGCCAACGCCTGTGGTGAGGCGAATTGTGGAGATAATCCTTAACGGATGTCGCCTAGCCGATGTATTTTACAAGAATGGTGAAGACCTATACGTAAACGCTGAGAAACTGATTCCTGACATAACTAAAGTCTTCATTGATCCAATTCCCCTTCAACAGTAGCCAGCCAGCTAGCTGCTTCTATGGTAATAATATAATTTGGTAATAAAGACAAGGATATGTATTATGTCACGCAACTTGGCTTATTTATTTTATTCCCTAGTAACTTCTTTATGGTTTGGATATGTAATAATTGTATGCAACTTTTTATCATTAATTTATCTATGTGTTTTTTTTTTCTTGCTTGTTTGTTCTTTTTTTAAATTATTAATTAATACATATTTACTTGAGGTGAAAAATATAAGGATTCTCACCCTTGTTTCTTAATTTTATGCAAGAGAAAGGAATTATAATGCCAAATCACACTAATAATTGAAGGATACTAAATATACTTTATTAAGAACACCAGAAAAATAGTACAAAGAGTTGAGATTCAATGATCTCGCATGCTTGAAAGTAATAACAAAGGCCAAGTTACGGTAATCTACTCCTAAGAATACTTCTAATCAACTAAGATTTGAGACATTTGTCTTATGAATTCTCTAACATAGGAAATTTTCCTATATATTATGTAATAAAGTAGTTCATTAACTATCTTAACCATTACAAATCAAACTCCGAAATCAGTTCAATGTATTTGAATTCCAACAAATGTGGAATTTAGTAACCGGTTAATAACTCACTTTTTTTGCTACTCATGAACATGATATTGAAATGGACTATAGGAGGTACTCTTCTTCTTTCCCATAATCCCATCCCGTCCCTCCCATTCGAATCCGGGACCTCCCACAAGAAGTTCCAAGCTTTTAACCACTGGGGTGTCCTCTTGAGAGAAAGTTTGCAATTGAATATGGACAAAACACTTCAAGATATGCTGAGCAACAAAAAACTATTCTGAGGAAAGGTTGTTTTTTAGAGAAGATTTCAGACAAGTGCTCCCGGTTGTACGTCGGACAACAAAAAAACAAACGATCAATCAAAATTTGGTCAGATCGTACCCTAGGCCAAAAATGGAGATACTAAAATCGAAAAAGAACATGAAAGCAAGAGGAGCCCAAGAGTTTGAAAAATTAATTTCAAAAATTGAATGCTTTCAATCATAATTAATTTCAATTATTTTAATAACTTTTTACGTTAAACGTGTTCGGCCACGTACAACGCACGTAAAAACTAAAACTAGTTACACTTAAAAGGGCCTGTTAGACATTTGGCCCCTAAACTCGTAAACTTGTATTTAAAAAAAGCCTTTAAAGTTTAAACTTCCAAAGCAGTCAATTTCACGCATGAACTTGTAAAAACCAAAATTGATACGGCTCCGTCAACACGATTTTTTGTCTAATTGTTAATTAAAATAGTCATACAATTTCGGTTCGAAAAGAGCTAATTTGTCTCTCTTCTTTCTTTTTTTTTTTTTTTTTTTTTTTTTTTGTTGCAAACTGAGGTGTGCAATTAGCCTATTTGGGACATCGAAGACTAATTTGTACCTATTTTTACAAGTTTTAGAGACCAAATTAAACTCTTAAAAAAGGAGTTGGTAATTAATTTTAGAATTAGATTTAGATTGAAAAAACGTTGCTTCTACTTAGAGCCCGTTTGGCCTAGTATAAAGCTCTTTTGAAAAAGTTTCTGGAAAAAGCTTTAATTTAGACTTTCTGCCTTTTAGTTCAAAAACAACTAGAAAATTTCCACTTCTGAATTTTCCGTTTGGCCCACTTTAAACTTTTTTCAGTAGATAAACTCAGCTTTAAGCTGCGCCAAACGGGTCTTTAGTAATTGTTATGCCATTTAATTATTCATAGAATAGAACAATTAAGCACAAGTACTAATTAAGACTATGCGTGTAAAATCATAGTCATTCAAATAAGAACTACTATTTAATTTGTCATAAATTTGTTGGTTTGAAATGGTAATTCCAACCGTGTGTATAGACCAGAGCTTTGAAACATATCTGTCTTAAAAGAGATGTGGTTTCGTCTTAAGACTTACGTACGATTCTTCTTCGATCAAATATTAATATGGAGGATATAAATAATCTCATATCCATATATACAATAACTCCCTTTTTTAATTATATTTAACACATTTAGCAAGTAGTACATATCTTTCAATTTAAAAATTAGTGATAAAAAATGGATTAAAATATTGACGGATATTTATAGTAAACATTTGATTTTTAGAATGAAATATCAATCATGGTTATTTACATATTTTCACATATTTTAGAGTCATAACATGAGAAATAAAGTACTCCCTCCGTCCCATAAGTGGACAGATCATGGGACGGAAGGAGTATATCCAAACATTTTTTTTTTAATTTTTGGCAGTAAAAACTATTTATAATATGTATACATCAAATATAATATTTCATTCATACCTCTCTTTTTTCTTGTAAAAATGAGAGTTCCAAGGGATATCGATTCATTAGATGTAAAAGTGAGGATGATTTAATTTAAGTATATTAATATGTCATGAGGATACAAGAACCAACAATAATTGAGAATTTAACAAAAAAAAGAGATTTACAACACAATCAATAAGTTCTTAAACTACCAAAACAGAAACGTATCCTTAATATCGCATTGAATTTCTCGAAGG
Organism: Corchorus capsularis; assembly: GCA_001974805.1. NCBI lineage: Eukaryota > Viridiplantae > Streptophyta > Magnoliopsida > Malvales > Malvaceae > Corchorus > Corchorus capsularis. The sequence continues at coordinate 752 of AWWV01009633.1, read as the reverse complement.
CTCAAAATCATTGCTATCGTAGTAACCACTACCACACTTGCCATGGTTATACAATCTTTCCTTGGAATTCTCAAATAAAATTCAGTTCATGACATATAATTTTGATAATCATTCACATAATGTTGCACATGAACAAAATATGTCTCTCAACTAACTCTTGTTAGTCATCCAAATTATGTCAATGAATTGACTATAGTCCACTTGTGATTGTGGCTGTAGTAAGTCAATTGTTAAAGTAGATAATAGAGAAACACGTTACATGAAACTGAGGATTCGATCGATTACCCTATATCGAGGTATCAATTCCATGCATTTATCTCAATAATTAAGCCGGACGAAATTGCTTTCTACTTACTAATTGGCTTAATGGGCAAAAAGGCCCCTGAACTTACACCGAACCGTCAAATAAGCCCTTGAACTATTATTTCGGCCAAATAAGCCCCTGAACTCTTTAAAAGGCCAAATAAGCCCTGTTGCCAAGGCTAAATGCTCAAATAAGGATTAAACGTTTTAAGATTTTCTCAAATAAGGATCAAAATACACAATTCCAACAAATTAGAACACATACTTAGCAAATTTTTACAAATTAGGGAATCCTTAAATGAAAACCAATGCTTCTCATACATATACGTTAAATTTGATAAAAAAAATGATATTATCATGTTAATTAAAAATCAAACCCTATTAATCAAAATAAATTCATTAAACGTAAATATGATATAAAAATTATCGTGTGAATTTTCAATTTATAT
>AWWV01009632.1:0-53971 GCA_001974805.1 Corchorus capsularis | reverse complement strand
AATTTGTAAAAAAATATTAAGTATGTTTTCTAATTTGTTGAAATTGTGTATTTTGATCCCTATTTGAGAAAATCTTAAAACGTTTAGTTCTTATTTGAGCATTTAGCCTTAGCAACAGGGCTTATTTGGCTTTTTTTAAGAGTTCAGGGGCTTATTTGGCTGAAATAATAGTTCATGGGCTTATTTGATGATTCGGTGTAAGTTCAGGAGCCTTTTTGCCTATTAAACCCTTACTAATTCAATTAAGCCATGTGAACGATACGAAAATCGGAAAAGTTATGGTTGACTACTTGGGAAGTACTCCAATAATTTATTTAGGTATCACATCCATCATCATTATTATTATTATTATTATATAGTATAAAAAATCACAATCTTATAACGTGATGTTCACCTAAAGATCAAGTTCATCAAGAATATATATATATATATAGAATCGAGAAGGATGCAATTTCATCACCAATCCCATAACCCTGAACAGTTCCCTCCTACTGGTTTTTTTTTTTTTCCTATATGGATAACCAATTCCCCCGCTTGTTAGCAGTCTCCCTCACCTTCCTTGTGTTTATTCTCATGGTATTTAAAATATGGTCGAAATCCAAAATGGTGTCACCAAAAAATCTGCCCCCTGGACCATGGAAACTACCTATTATAGGACATTTGCACCTTTTCATTTTCTCCCTTCCCCATCACTGTTTGAGGGACTTAGCCAAGAAATATGGTCCTCTGATGCATCTAAAACTTGGTGAATTACCATACATCATAGTTTCCTCTCCTGAAGCTGCCAAAGAAGTGATGAAAACTCATGATGCCAATTTTGCTAACAGGCCCTTTTTCCTTCTCGGAGGAATTGTGACATATAATTGTGCAGATATTGTTTTAGCACCATATGGAAGCTATTGGAGGCAACTTCGAAAATTTTGCACATTGGAGCTTTTAAGTGTGAAACGTGTGGAGTCATTTCGATCAATCAGGGAGGAGCAAGTATCCAATATAATTGCAGGAATCTCTGCTAATGCTAATACAGGATTGCCAATCAACCTTGGAGAGATGTTATGCAACTTGACCTATAACATCAATTTAAGGACAGCCTTTTCTGGAAGATGCAAACAACGTGAAGCAGTCTTTTCATTTTTGAAGAAACTTATGGAAGAGGGAGCTGGTTTTACTTGTGTTGCCGATCTATTTCCTTCCATGAAATTTATTTATGTTATCAGTGGAATTAGAAGTAGACATGAGAGGCTGCATGGTGATCTCGATGAGATGGTTGAAAAAATCATTGAAGAACATAAAGGTAACAAGGCAAAGCCAAAGAATGGTGACGATGTGACAGAAGATCTACTAGATGTTCTTTTGAACCTTCAGGACCATGGAGACCTTGAATTTCCCTTAACAACTGACAGCATCAAAGCTGTAATATTGGTAATTATTAGTCTTTTTTTTTTTTCCCAACTGGTATTCAGAGCTTTGCTCGACTGATCCGGATTTGACCCGGTCGCACACCTAGTTTGGTGTGGGTGAGTCTACCAACAGGAACAGTTGTGTAGGCGAAGTCTCCAACCCCACGTTGATAATTACTCCCTCTGTCCCTTTTTATCAATCAATTTTAGACATAATTTATCTTGATACCTAAACTACCCTCATTAAATACAACACCTCCTATAGTCAAAGTTTCCAATCACTCCATTTTTTTACCTAATTCAAGCTTCATCCTCATTGGAATTGTATCAAACATTATACATACCAAGAGAGATAAAGGGTAAATTAGGAAAGTGAAGGTAAAAGTTTATTTAAATTCAGTAATCTAACTAACATTACCTAATTTTCTTGTCTGTGTAAATCGGTTATTGCCAACAGATAAATAGGGACGGAGGAGTATTAGTCTTTTGATATCTTGTCATAAAGCATTATAATATAGTTTCATGTTGTGTCTCTAACTAAGTAGTATACTTCTTTTCAGGACATGCTCATTGCTGGAACTGAGACAAGTGCAGTAACAATGGAATGGGCTATGTCAGAGATGATCAAAAATCCAAAAGTAATGGAAAAGGCACAAGCAGAGGTGAGACAAGTGTTTGATAGAACAGGACATGTCAATGAATCAAAGGTTCATGAATTAAAGTACTTGAATTTGGTTATCAAGGAAACTCTAAGATTACACCCTCCTACTCCATTACTAGTTCCAAGGGAAAATGTTGAGAGATGTGAGATTAAAGGATATGAGATACCGGCAAAATCAAATGTGCTTGTTAACGCATGGGCAATTGGAAGAGATCCCAACTATTGGAATGAAGCTGAGAGGTTTTATCCAGAGAGATTTCTCGATAGTTCGATTGACTATAAAGGGGTTAACTTTGAATATATTCCATTTGGTGCTGGAAGGAGGATATGTCCCGGTATGTCATATGGTATGGCTGTTGTTAAGCTTTCTCTTGCAAATTTGTTGTACCATTTTAATTGGGAACTCCCTAATGGCATGAAGCATGAAGATGTAGATATGACGGAGGCTTTTAGCGCAAGTGCAAGAAGAAAAAGAGATTTGTGCCTAATTCCAACCCCATACGGTGCATCATCCATTGAGAAATAGAAATTCTGCTTGAAGCTAGTGGAAAAATAATTCTGTCAAATTGCATTTCTTTTGGCAGCAGCTATGTATTATTGCTTCCGAATTTGTGGTGGTTTTTCTTTTTCGATTTCCTTTTTTGCATAAGTTTGTGCTATTTAATTGTTAATTATCTTTGGTATATATATTTGAAAATATGAATTAAATAAATAATTAACCAAAAAAGTTTTGAGTTTTATTAAAGTCATTTAAAAATCCCAAATATAATAAAACACATTAAAATTCCAAATTCAAAGTAATAAAAAATTAAACCAATCAATAGCCATTTACAAAATTAAACCAATCAATGGGTGCCAAATATTCCAAACATTCATCGGGACTTCGTAGCGAACCCAGAAAATTTTTGGGTGATATTTGGAAGAGCCCATTAGGCAAAAGAACTTAAAAGGGAATTTGGGTTTAATTGTAAGAAAAATGAAAAAAGGCCCAATTATTAAGGCCCACGTACAACAAGCCAGCGAGCGTCTTCTGCAAAATTTCCGGCCTTCAATGAGAGAATTTCTCTAGTATTGGGAGCATTCAAAATCAATTCTCAATGACCAACAAGTGGTTGGTTTAAATGGTTTGACACTTGTTCTTTTTAAGTAAGGTTTCGATTTGAGTCTTGGGAATGGAAAAAACCATTGTTATGAGAGTTTTACCTCCATAGTGGACCAAATCCAACCCAACTTGAATAAGGTTAACTTGTAAATATTAAAAAAAAAAACAATTCTCAATGATTATTACTTACAATCGAAGAAAAAGGCTTGAGAAATCATAAAACTGAGTGTTGATGCCCAATCCTAACGAGATATAGAGTTTTGAGTGACCTGCAAAAAAGATAACTGTAAGAGTAGAAGCCCCAAAATTTGTTTGATGGGATCTCTTCTGTGTTTAAGTCAGTATAATCATAAGGTGTTTAACAAATCCAGACTCGAGAGGTCTTTTATACCTTGTAGACCTTGTAGGCTAAGTTGAGCCGTTTAGGCTTATTTCATGTGGACTCAACATCTAGAGAAGAAGCTTCTTCTAAATGGCAACGGATTTTTTACTTTTACTGACGGTTTTTCTACCGTTACTAAATGGCAGTTTGTTTGTAGTGAAGGAACCGACCAACGATGACACAAATTCAATTTATCTTTTATCTTCAGTTTCAAGCCTTTACATTGATGTAATTTACCTTCCTAATCACATTAACATTTTTCGGATTTCAATAGCTTTATTAATTGTTAGTGAAAGTTTGATCCACAGCCTGCAAAGAAGAAATAGGTACATTGTATTTATTATAGTATGAAAAATATATATCATCATCAATTTATCCCATTTGTATCCCATTTGTAAAGTGTACACTGTAGTTAACCAAAAAAAAATGTACACTGTAGATAGGGATAAATACATACATACATGATATTATGATATATATACCCAAAGATTAAAATGCAGAAAAAGACAGTCATTTGTTGTTTTTTGATTTTTCAGCCAAGAACCAAAAAGTAAACTTGGGCACGGATAAGAACACATGTCCTGAACCAATTCCAATAATTCCAAATTTCCAATTCCAGCAGCAAGCGCCACCGACCTCAGTCTCTGTCTCCAATGGCTGCAACTTTTCCGTCCGTTTCCCAACCCTCGCAACCATCTCTTACTGACTCACCACCAAAGCTAACAAGTGTCAAAGCACTGGCTGCTGAATTGTCTGGTCTTACTTCCATCCCTCCCGGTTACAACTTCCAAACAATCCCCAATATTGTCAATGATGAAGCACTTTCAGAACCAAATAATGAATCAATCCCCACCATTGATTTCTCTCTTCTCACTTCTAATAATCCTGAAGAACGGTCTAAAGTCATCCAAGACCTTGCAAAAGCCTGTCAAGACTGGGGTTTCTTCATGGTAATTATATATAAAAAGTTACTAGTTCTTTAACCCTTGTTAGCTAATTTCCTTCTTTATGTATGCACTTGATTTCTTGATTTGGGGTTTTTGTTTTGAGCTTTTTAGGTGATTAATCATGGGGTGCCAGAGAGCTTGTTCAAGGCAATAATTGAGGCTTGTAGAGCATTTTTTGAGTTACCAGAGGAAGAGAAGCAAGAATTTGAAGGAAAGCATGTGTTGGACCCCATAAGGTGTGGTACCAGTTTCAATGTTTCAGTGGATAAAGTTTTGTTCTGGAGGGATTTTCTTAAGTTTCTCATGCACCCCAATTTTCATTCACCCACCAAGCCATCTTGCTTAAGGTAAATAATTTCTTTTTAATCCTAATTAGCTTCTTTTTAATCTTGCTTAAGATTTTCTTAATTAAGGTACGTCATGAATTTAGGAATTGAATATTCTTGGCTAGTAGGTAAAATCCCAAGGAATCAGCCAATATAGTGAAAAAGAGTAACGCTACTTATCCCGTCAAATTCTACCGTCAAATATCACATCTGCGATGATATTGGAAAAGTTATCATAATTTTAAAAATCATATTCAATAATACCCTAAAATTAAGAGATTGCAAACCCTCCTTATTTATAATTAGGGCTAAACCTGTAATTAAATTTGTTACCTTAATTATTAGACCGGATTATTGGGTATTGGCAGTAAAATCAGGCGGGACAAAAAGTATTTTTGGTGAAAAAAAGGCTGCTTACCTAATTGGTCATTGGCTAACACAAGTTTTGGTCTGAATATCTTATGGGATACAGTGAAATTGCTTTAGAATTCAGCAAAAGAGTCCGACAAGTAGCAAGGGAAGTACTAAGAGGAATATCTGAGAGTTTGGGGTTGGAATTGGATTACATTGACAAGGCCTTGGATTTGGAAAATGGCGTGCAAATTCTGGCAGCCAACTTGTATCCACCATGTCCGCAGCCCGAGTTGGCAATGGGGCTGCCTCCTCATTCAGACCAAGGTCTTTTGACTCTCCTGATACAAAATGAAATTGGGGGACTTCAAGTGAAACACCAAGAGAAATGGATCAACGTCAATCCCATTCCCAACTCATTTCTAGCCAACATTGGAGATCATATCGAGGTGCACTTTCTATGTCCCTTTTTTTTTTACAATTTTCCTTTGCCACTTCTTCAAAAGCTAGTTTCTTAATTCTTATTAGAATATATATATATATATATATATATATATATATATATATATATCGATGTTAATTATTTTGTGCAGATTTTGAGCAATGGGAAGTACAAAAGTGTTCTGCATCGAGCTGTGGTGAACAACAAAGAAACAAGGATATCCATAGCCATGCCACACGGACCGGCACTGGATGCAGTTGTTAGCCCAGCTTCGGAGTTGAGGGACAGTGTGAACAATCTACCGGTTTACAAGGCTATGAAGTACAAGGAATATTTGGAGTTTCAACAGAGCAGCAAGCTTGATGGGAAATCTGCCTTGGAACGTATACGACTTACAACTACTAAAGACTACGTGTAAAATCATTAGGAATTTAATTTATTAGCTATGGCCTAATTAAGGTATGACAAAAGTAAGAACTACACTAGTTTGTCAAAATTTTAAACTTTTTTGTTGGTAGTTCATATATGACACTTTTTGTATGAAATATAATAAATGAACTTAGTAGTAACAATTTGCAAGCTATGTCAATGTTTGGTGGGTTGAATGAAAGGAAAGCAACACCCTTAAGCATCCCTTCCATTAAGGTCTGATGCGGTTTGAAATACCCTTTAAGCAATATTCCCATTTTGGGTTTGAAATCATTTGGCTCTGAATCAATTTGTCTCAATGTTATCATTGGATACGGAGTTTTTTTCAAAAAAAAAAAAAAGTTATTAGAGCAATCTCATATTTAAGGACAGGGTAAGCTGCCAATTTCTCATTTTTAAAAACAATTTAAAAGCTATTTATGGATCACTCAACTTTAATTTACAGATGGAGAGTGTTATGCTTTAATTTGCGCTTGACTTTGACCAATATGTTGGTGAGAGGATTTCTCAAGTAATGGGAGCATTCAGAATCAATTCTCAATGATTAACTACAATCGAAGAAAAGGCTTGAAAATTTTATAGTAAAGTAAAAGGGGTTGTTTATGCCAAATCATGTCTTGGCCCAATAAACAGGTAGAGAATTTCGAGTGACTTGCAAAAAGAGAACCGTGAGAAGGGGTCTTGTTGTAATTTGCAGAAAGAAAAGTTGCAGCAAAGCTGTTTGTAGAAATGACAAAGAGAGGAGGAAGAAGAACAAGACAGCAAAATTTAAGTGGTTCGGCAATCAAGGACTACATCCACTGTAAGTGTTTCAGACTCATTTTCTTACTTATCTTTTTGAGTTACAAATATGGAGTACTTATAGAGATGAACTCCAACAGCTAGAATATTTACAAGAGAGAGAGAGGGTAATTAAGGGTACAACAGCTAGTTAATAAATGCAGTTAGTGGAGAGTTCAAACTTGCTTAGTAACTTGATACCATATTAACTACAATAACAGCTAGTTTTGCTATTAATGTTCTAACTGTTCTTCAACACTCCCCCTCAAGTTGGTGCTAGAATATCCACAGCACCTAACTTGCTCATGACTTCCTCTAACTTGTTTCGAGTGAGTCCTTTTGTGAACACATCAGCTAACTGATCTTTGCTAGCAACATAAGGAGTATGGATGACCTTGTTTTTCACTTTTTCTCATATAAAATGACAATCCACCTCTATATGTTTAGTTCTTTCATGGAATACTGGATTAAAAACAATGTATGTTGCAGCTTGATTATAACAATACAGTGGAACTGAATTTAGCAAATCAAATCCTAAATCTTTAAGTAAGGCTTTAATCCAAATGATTTCACATGTTGCTGCTGCCATAGCTCTATATTCAGCTTCCGCACTTGATCTTGCCACAACACTTTGTTTCTTACTTTTCCATGTAACCAAATTTTCTCCAACAAACATGCAATATCCTGAAGTAGACCTTCTATCAGTTGCATTTCCTGCCCAATCTGCATCTGCATATCCTTTGAGATCGATTTTGTTGTTTCTTTTCAAGAGAATTCCTCTTCCTGGAGTAATCTTAAGATATTTGAGAATTCTATACACTGCTTGTAGATGATTGCTTCAAGGAGCATGCATGAATTGACTAACTAAGCTAACAGCATAAGTTATATCAGGTCTAGTAATTGTAAGATAAATCAACTAATTCCCTACTAACCTTTGAAAGCTCTCCTTGTTTTCTAGCAATTCACCATCTGTACTGTTAAGTTTGTTGTTGTAGTCCACTGGTGTGTCAATTGTTTTTGCTCCAAGCTTCCCCGTTTCCTTTAACAAATCCAGAATGTACTTTCTTTGAGACAAATGGATCCCTTCCTTTGAATGTGCTACTTCAATTCCTAGAAAGTATTTAAGCTTCCCAAGATCTTTAATGTCAAAATTCTGTTGAAGCATCCTCTTCAATTTGTTAATTTCTTCCTCATTATTTCTAGTAATTATGATGTCATCGACATATACAAGAACTACAACTGTGAATGAGTCTTTGCGTCTGATGAATAAAGATGAATCCCCTGAACAACTCTTGAATCCAAATTTTTCAAGTGCATTGCTTAATTTTGTGAACCAAGTTCTAGGAAATTGTTTTAGACCATAAATGGACTTCTTGAGCTTGCAGACTTTTCCCTCTCTCTTTTCATCAGGATGACCTGGTGGTAGATCCATGTACAGTTCTTCTTCAAGATTTCCATGCAAAAAAGCATTTTTTACATCCATTTGACTTAGTGCCCAATTTAGATTAGCAGCAACTGATAAGAGAATTCTGACAGTATTCATTTTTGCCACTGGAGCAAAGGTTTCCTTGTAGTCTACACCATAAGTTTGAATGTAGCCTTTAGCAACCAATCTGGCCTTGTGTCTTTCTACATTACCATTGCTTTTGTATTTTGTCTTGAAAATCCACTTGCACCCCACTGCTTTCTTACCCTCTGGTAGATTTACAATTTCCCAAGTATCATTCTTGTTTAGTGCTTCTAACTCTTCTTTCATAGCTTTTTCCCATTTTGCATCATTCTTGGCTTTCTCATAGCTAGTAGGATCATTATTATCTGAAATTGCACTAAGAAAGCTGGAATGCGAGTTAGATAAAGAATTATAACAGATTTGATTTTGAATGGGATATTTTACCTGATAAGCTGTCTCATAACCTCTTAGTTTAACTGAGGGTTGTCTTATCCTTTGTGACCTTCTTAATTCAGGTTCAACAAGTGAATGACTTGTGTCAGTAGGAGTGATGTGTTCTGCACTGTTGTGTTCCTCCACTGTAGATTCATTGTTAATTTGTTCTTCTTAGTGGTCTGTTACCGGCAGAGGGATGGACAGAATTTGGTGAAGCTCCCCTGAGTTGAACTCCTATCTTCATAAAAAGGTTTGTTTTCTGCAAAAATTACATCTCTTGAAATATATGTTCTTTTAGTGCAAGGATCATAACATTTGTAACCTTTCTTCACTGAGGAGTATCCCAAGAAAATGCATTTGACAGATCTTTTGTCCAGCTTGTCTCTTTTCTGTTCAGGAGTCAAAACATAACAAACACAACCAAATACTCTAATATGATCCAATTTAATATCCTTATTAAGTAACATTCCTAATGGGGACTTGAATTTAAGAATTCTACTGGGCAATCTATTGATTAGGTAAATGGCAGTAAGAATAGCATCACACCAGTAAGTTTTAGGAACATTCATATTGAACATAATACTTCTTGCTACTTCTAAAATGTGCCAGTTTTTTCTTTCAGAAATGCCATTTTGTTGAGGATTTCCAGCACACGATCTTTGGTGAATTATGCCAAGATTGGTGAGATACTTTTCAAATTCTTTACTTTCATATTCTCCTCCATTATCAGTTCTTAAAATTTTAATTTGGGAGTTGTATTGAGTTTTTACCATTTTTTCAAATTCTTGAAATTTAGACAATGCTTCATGCTTGTGTTTTAGTAAATACACCCATGTACATCTAGATCTATCATCAATGAATGAAATAAAATAAGAAAAGCCTTTATGAGAATAAATAGGAGAGCTCCAAACATCAGAGTGAACAAGAGCGAAATTATCTTTACTAATAGAAGAAGAAAGGCTAAAAGGAGGTCTGGTTTGCTTTGAAAAGCTACAAATTTCACAAGTTTCATTATGAATGTTTAAATCTGGTTTCAAAGTCTTCAAAATTTTATTGGAATGATGCCCCATTCTACTATGCCAAAGTTGAAAATTTTGACAACTGCTATGGTAAGATATCAAAGCTTTAGGACTTTCTATTAGGAAATAAAGACCCCTATGTTGTATGCCTCTCCCAATCATCTTCTTCGTTCTTTTGTCCTGAAATTTGACAAAATTTGATGAGAATATAACATCACAGTTTAATTCTTTAGTGATTCTACTGACAGACATAAGATTACATGAGAAATCTGGCATGAATAAAACATCACAATGATCAGTATCAGGAAAGAATTTAACTTTACCAGCTCCTTTAACAGGTACTAATGTTTCATTAGCAGTAGAAACAGTAGTTTTATCAGCATTTTTAATCAAATTTTTAATGTAATGTTTTTTATTAGCTATATGATCAGTTGAGCCAGAGTCAATAATCCAATTAGCTTTACCAGAATCTTTATCAAGGCAAGAATTGTTATGTAATGCAATTTTACTGGTTTCAGCAGAATTGTTGATTGAAGTGGCATTGTTCAGTTGATTTAGGAGTTGAGCCAGCTACCTTATAGAGATTTGTGAGTCCTCATTTGCTATTTGCAGGGAACTCTTATCACTAGTGGCTGCAGCATGTGCTGAAGGTTTTTCCCATTCCCTTTTCAACTTCTTTGGCTTCAAATGTGGATGAAGAATCCAACACTTTTCTTTGAGATGTCCCAAACCTTGACAATGCTCACACTTAGGTTTCCCTTTGTTTTTCCATTTCTGAGAGTAGTAACTCTTACCTTCATTATTCATTCCAGATTCAGACTGAGTTAGCATTGTTGAGCTTTCTGCCACTTCTGAGGTAATTTTAGCCTCTAGCTTAGTAGCTTTTCTCATGCTTTCTTCTTGCTGAATGATGGCACTTACTTCATTGATAGAAGGGAGCTTTTCTCTCATAAGAATTTGTGATTTGATTGAGTCATATTCTGGTCTCAGATTTGCCAGAATTTGCATGACATTGTCTTCATCAGCTCTCTGTTGAATAACTATTGGATCATTAGTAGGAGGCCGGTACTGATTCAGCTCATCCCACATTCCTTTCAGAATTCCAAGGTACTCCAGGTACGATTTGCTTAGTTTCTACAATTTGCATTTTTAGTTGGTAGACTCTTGACAGGTTTCTCTGTTGGCTGTACATCTCTTTGACAGCATCCCACAGCTCCTTTGAAGTCTCCTTGAATGCAAAAATCTCAACAAGTTTTGGCTCCATTGAATTTAGTAGCCAAGACATGACTTGCTGATCTTGACAGAACCATTCTTCAAATTTGTCATCATCATTATCTGGTGGACTCTTTTGTCCAGTGATGAAGCCAAGTTTGGCTCGACCTCCAAGAGCCAATGTTGCAGCTCTTGCCCAGGTGATGTAGTTACTTCCCGAGAGAAGAATAGTGGTGAGTCTGAGATTAGAAAATTGATTAACCTGCTCTGATGCCATGTTGTAATTTGCAGAAAGAAAAGTTGCAGCAAAGTTGTTTGTAGAAATGACAAAGAGAGGAGGAAGAAGAAGAAGAAGACAGCAAAATTTAAGTGGTTCGACAATCAAGGCCTACATCCACTGTAAGTGTTTCAGACTCATTTTCTTACTTATCTTTTTGAGTTACAAATATGGAGTACTTATAGAGATGAACTCCAACAGCTAGAATATTTACAGGAGAGAGAGAGGGTAATTAAGGGTACAACAACTAGTTAATAAATGCAGTTAGTGGAGAGTTCAAACTTGCTTAGTAACTTGATACCATATTAACTACAATAACAGCTAGTTTTGTTATTAATGTTCTAGCTGTTCTTCAATAGGTCTCTGGATTTTGTTCAGCAATACTGAAGTCAGTACAGTTATGAGGTGTTAGGAGTAGGAGAGTCTATACATTTTGCTAACAGGCCCTTTTTCCTTCTCGGAGGAATTGTGACATATAATTGTGCAGATATTGTTTTAGCACCATATGGAAGCTATTGGAGGCAACTTCGAAAAATTTGCACAATATTGAAGCTTTTAAGTGTGAAACGTGTGGAGTGATTTCGATCAATCAGGGAGGAGCAAGTATCCAATATAATTGCAGGAATCTCTGCTAATGCTAATACAAGATTGCCAATCAACCTTGGAGAGATGTTATGCAACTTAACCTATAACATCAATGTAAGGACAGCCTTTTCTGGAAGATGCAAACAACGTGAAGCAGTCTTTTCATTTTTGAAGAAACTTATGGAAGAGGGAGCTGGTTTTACTTGTGTTGCCGATCTATTTCCTTCCAATAAATCCAAATTTCCAGTTCCAGCAGCAAGCTCCACCGACCTCAGTCTCAGTCTCCAATGGCTGCAACTTTTCCGTCCGTTTCCTAACCCTCACAACCATCGCTTACTGACTCACCACCAAAGCTAACAAGTGTCAAAGCACTGGCTGCTGAATTGTCTGGTCTTACTTCCATCCCTCCCGGTTACAACTTCCAAACAATCCCCAATATTGTCAATGATGAAGCACTTTCAGAACCAAATAATGAATCTATCCCCACCATTGATTTCTCTCTTCTCACTTCGGGTAATCCTGAAGAACGGTCGAAAGTCATCCAAGACCTTGCAAAAGCCTGTCAGGACTGGAGCTTCTTCATGGTATATTATATAAAGTTACTAGTTCTTCAACCCTTGTTAGCTAATTTCTTTTTTCATGTATGGATTTGATTTCTTGAATTTGGGTTTTGTTTTGAGCTTTTCAGGTGATTAATCATGGGGTGCCAGAGAGCATGATGAAGGCAATAATTGAGGCGTGTAGAGAATTTTTTGAGTTACCGGAAGAAGAGAAGCAAGAATTTGAAAGAAAGCATGTTTTGGACCCCATAAGGTGTGGTACCAGTTTCAATGTTTCAGTGGATAAAGTTTTGTTCTGGAGGGATTTTCTTAAGTTTTTCATGCACCCCAATTTTCATTCACCCACCAAGCCATCTTGCTTAAGGTAAATAATTTCTTTTTAATCCTAACTTCCGTCCAAAATAGGCCCAATTTGATGCAATTTGCTAACTTTTAGGCCCAATTTGATCCTATTTAAAGGTTTTGGCTCAAATTGAGTAAATTTGGAAAGATTTAGGTCCAATTTGGACATTAGTCCATTTTTAAAACCCTATTCTATAATAATATGTTAAAATCAAGAAATTTATCCTGCAAACCCTCCTTATTTATAACTAGGACTAAAACTGTAATTAATTTGTTACCTTAATTATTAGGGGGATAACTAGTGGTAAAATCAGACCATGCAAAATGTATTTTCCTTGAAAAAAGGCTGCTTGCCTAATTGGTCATTGGCTAACACAAGTTTTGGTCTGAATGTTTTATGGGATACAGTGAAATTGCTTTAGAATTCAGCAAAAGAGTCCGACAAGTAGCAAGGGAAGTACTAAGTGGAATATCCGAGAGTTTGGGGTTGGAATTGGATTACATTGACAAGGCCTTGGATTTGGAAAATGGCATGCAAATTCTGGCAGCCAACTTGTATCCACCATGTCCGCAGCCCGAGTTGGCAATGGGGCTGCCTCCTCATTCAGACCATGGTCTTTTGACTCTCCCACTACAAGAAAAGTGACTTTTAGCAACAGGAAAAGTCGTTGTGAAACGTCAATTTGTCGTTGTTAAAACTCTTATGTAACGACTTTTGGTTGTTGGGATAACAGGCGTTGTTTAAAGTTAAACACAACAACTAAGGTGATTGTTGCTAAAAAGTTCTTTTCGTTACACCATTTTATTGTTGTTAAAAGAATTATATTTTACACAACAACTCAATATCGTTGCGTAAAAATATTTTAACAACGTTATTTTATTGTTGTTAAAGGAATTATATTTTACGCAACAACTAAATATTGTTGCATAAAAATATTTTAACAACATATATTCGTTGTTCAAATGCTTATGTAATGATATTGTTTTCGTAGTAAAATCTTTTACGTGACAACATTTATTTGGTTGCGTAATAATATTTACAACGATATTTAGTTGGTTGCGAATAACATTTTAAAACAACAAAATGTTGTCAAAATGTTTACACAACAAAATTATTTTGGTTGTAAATAATTTTCGGTAACAATATTTATTGGTTGTGTAAAGTTTTTTATAATGATATTTAGTTGGTTTCAAATAATTTTTTAAAACGAAAAAATGTTGTTGTCAAAATGTTTACACAACAAAATTATTTTGGTTGTAAATACTTTTATGTAACAATATTTTAATTATTGGGTGAAGGTTTTTAAAACGACCTTTTTTGTTACAGCTTAGTTTTTAAAATGACAAAATGTTGTAGCCAAAATGCTTACACAACATTATTTTGGCTGTAAATACTTTTGTAGGTAAAACTATAAAAATATTAATATGATAATGTAAAAGAACAAAAAAAAGAATTCATTCCAAACAAAATTTGTATTAATATGAAAATCAATATGCATTATTTGTCATATATTACAAAGTACAAAATAGTACTTGATATCAAGACATTAAGGAAACTAAGTCTTATTAAAAGTGTAAAATTAATTGAAAAAGTACATTATACAACACTCTAAGAGAACAAGCACCCTGTAGAAGCTAAAGTTATTCTCACAGCAAAGCCAAATGGTGCAAGTTATAACAGACACCAACCTTGTTCACCGATCTTAGTAATTTTGCAAGGAGCGCTGGAAATGAGAAAGCCTGCATAAAAGGAACCATGATCAATTATAGTGCTTTGCATACAGAATGGGGGAAAAATAATCAAGAATAGGCATGCTTGGTGAAAAGCCAGTTTCTCAAAGTCATAAGATCTCAAACAACCTAAAAGAAAAGGTTCTCCAGTAATGCATAATCAAAACATATGGATATAATAACCTACAAAATCAGTAACTATTCCCATCAATGCATAATGCACAATTAGAAATACTTGCTTCTTCAACAAAAGCCAAGAAAACAAGCATATGCATATCATGTTTGTGAAGGTAAGATCATGCTAAAATCAAGAAAACAAGCATCTGGAGTTAACACAATCTAAAGGGTCACTACTTCATGATAAACAGAGAAAGAAAAATATGAAAAATAAATTCATGGAGTAATGTATATGGAGCTATCCTTATTTCTATTAAAATTATATATGGTTTAGTTTTAGACCATTGCTATGAACTTTACCAAAACTTCAAGAAGAGATTAAATATCATCATTACAGTTTAGTCATTAGGAGGCAATATTAAATTAAAAATAGAAACAAAGAATTAAGCTCTGTGGGAGGAAGGATGCAAAAATGGACATACCGATAACCATCACCTCCCTCACTGAAAGACAATTTTTGTCGCAATACTCTCCTAACTGATTTCTTGAACTGCAAACACATCATATACCTCAATACACAAGTAGAAAACAAATAAATCCATGCATTTAAAAGTATTTGAAGAGAATTTAATCTTTGGATTTTCCTTGATTTCAAAGAGTTTATTGAATGCATCAATAACGGACTTATTCTCAGAAAAAAGCTCTTGGTCAACTTCAGCAATTCTCTTTAAAGTTTTATTAATTGGAGGTACAGCTGCATCTGGTTGCTTTGATCTCAAGTCTAGATGACGATAAAAATGCTGGGTTCACAAATTCTGTTACTCCAAACTTCTTGGCTACCACTAACCTGACAAAACATGCACAACGAAATAAAGAAAGAGCTAAGAGTCATTCTTCTATGGTATATTTATAGCACTTAATCTAGATCATACAGAAATTTATCACTAAAGCAACATTTAACACCCTCCTCAAATTTTAGAGGATTCAAATCACCCCATGATTTTAAATGCTGGCACAATTTTTAAAGCTTATCAGAGGAGAAATCCAATATTCAGGCTTCAAAGCAACCCTATCATCATATATATATGTACATATATACAACATCACATTGATTTGGAGGAATATTAAGATGAAGATCAAGTGTAAGTGTGTGTGTATTCAGACTCAGAGATATTCAGAGATGAAGATTACCATTCAGAGATGTACACTATCCATATAGATAATATCATTCAGTATAAGAGTAGCTAGTAAAATTAATTATGAGAGATAAGCATGCAAGCTCAAGAATTATATATGACATACGATATGAAATGATAGGCAATTATAAATATATTCCCAGTTTGAATAGATTAAATTTATAAGCAAATATACACATATCAAAGCTATATCAATCAATTGGCCTCATGTATATATGAACATTATAAGAGAAGTCAAGGGAGCTTCAAATCAAGCCTAAAAACCATAAACTAAAATTAAGCTTGAAATTAATAGACATCAGTATTATTTATGAGTTAGATTGATGTAATGGACAAACTTCAATTATGAGAAGGAGGGCGTGTTCTGGGTCTAGAATAGTCAGAGAAAATCCCAGTGCGTTCGTCATAGTTCTTGCGACGTTTAGAAACTGAATAGGCTGAAATAATATGAAATTGGGAAGCAAAACACTTACCTCTAAAAAGCCCATAACCGAATAGCCTGTGTAGAACCTTCAGATTCAATTGGTGAAATAAATTAAAGAATGAGGGGGGAGCGATTGTTCGAGGACGTGAGGGAGGGAGATGAACAGAGAGGGGGCGATGGAGATGAAATAAGAGAGGGTAAAAAAAAAATAAAGGGTTTTTTTATTGGGTTTGGATAAAACGGTGGTGTTTGACATTGAGTTTTATTGGGTTAGGCGGCACTATTTTCTTTTCCATGGCTCTCAAATAATTTAAATTTAAACTTTCTAAAGTCTAAAGTATTTATGGCCAAAAAAAAAGTCTAAAGTATATCAACGCCACAATTTTCATGTTTTTTATTTTATTTTAATTACTATATAATATATTATATTATACTACTACTTTTTCTTTTAGATAAATAATTTTTTTTTGCACCAAATAAATATTGTTACTAATTTTCTTAAAAAGTAGTACTTTTATTAATTTAGTTATGTACTTAAAAATATTTATAAATTACCAATTGGTTCAAAATTATTATTAATATTAATATTAATATTATTATTATTTTATCTCATCCAGTATCAAGAGTTTTGCTCTGATTAATCCGGATCTAACCCGTGTCGTACATTTAGTTTTTGAAAGGTTAGTCTATCAACGGGGCAACTGCGTACATAAGGTCTCGAAACTTTTTTTTTATCTCATTCGGTATCCAAAGTTTTGCTCTGACTAATCCGGATCTAACCCGCGTTGCACATCTAATTTTGGGAGATAAGTCTACCAATAGGCAACTTCGTTTGCAATCTCGAAACTGAAACCCGCTTAAACTGGAACGAGTCGTTTACCACTTGATCCAACCCCGTTTGGTAAAATTATATATATATATATATATTATATATATATATATACACTACATATTATTTGAATAAACATATGGAAATTACTCAAAAATCCCTACCCCGGATTAATGAGGAGCGAGAGAACTAAATTTTTTTCGTCTTTTCCCACTTGACCAATTACTTAAATGTCCTAACTTTAGATTCTAGAGGTGATTAAATAACTAGACTTTTTGGTCATTTCTCAAATGACTTTAATAGAGTACTTGAATTACTAAAAGATCTCTACCCAGAATTAATGAAGAGCTGGGTGGAATTACTAAAAAATCCCTACCCTAGGATTAATGATGAGCTGGAGAAATAATTTTTTTTTCGTTTTTACCTACTTGGCAGATTACTTAAATGTCCTAACTTTTTATTCTTGAGGTTATTAAATATCTAAACTTTTAGGTCATTTTTACCAAAAACTGTATCTTAAAAAAGGAAATAGAACGATTCCAATAAACACGTCAAAACACCATGTGCCAAAAAGCCTTTGTATTAATCTGAACTTATAAATTATTTTCTACAGATCATGTTTGACTCATATATGTTTGAAAGTATAGAATCTTATTTTTTAAGTATCATATGATCAAGAAATTCTTATATATTTAAGGAGAAAATCTTTTAATATATGCATGGTGCTGAACCACGATTCTAATAAAAGAACGCCCGTAGCACCAGCGCGGGCAAATCAACTTGTACTATATATTATTTGAATAAACATATAGAAATTACTAAAAGATCCCTACCCCGGATTAATGAGGAGCGAGAGAACTAATTTTTTTCGTCTTTTCCCACTTGACCGATTACTTAAATGCCCTAACTTTTGATTCTTGAGGTGATTAAAGAACTAAACTTTTTGGTCATTTCTCAAATGACTTTAATAGAATAGTGGAATTACTAAAAGATCCCTACCCCGAATTAATTATAAGCTGGGTGAAATTACTAAAAGATCCCTACTCCGGATTAATGATGAGTTGGAGAAGTAATTTTTTTCGTCTTTACCTACCTGGCAGATTACTTAAATGTCCTAAATTTTAATAGAGTAGTGGAATTACTAAAAGATCCCTACCAAGGCTTGCTTTTGGAGTTAGAGAACTTATTTTTTTCGTCTTTTCCTATTTGGCAGATTACTTAAAAGTCCTAACTTTTGATTCTTGAGGAATTAAATAAGTAATCTTTTTGGTCATTTCTCAATGGACTTGAATAGAGTAGTGGAATTAATAAATGATCCCCATTAAGGATTGATGATGAGTTAGAGAACTAACATTTTTCGTCTTTACCTACTTGGCAGATTACTTAAATGTCCTAATTTTGGGTCATTTCCCAATTGACAAATGACTCAAAAAGTCGCATGTCATATCCTTTATTTCTTTCTTTCCCCTTACCTTTTTGTTAATTACAAGATTTCTAGAACCAGATTTAGTTAATTGCACCCTCCCATTTGTCAATTCCACAAGTGCTGCATTTATTGACTTTGTTTTTTTTTTCCCGTCGATTATTTTTTGAAAAATTTGTACCTTAAAAAAGGAAATAGAATAATCCCAATAAATACGTCAAAGCACGGTCTCCATTTTAAATTTACGACGAAAATCTTTTAATATATGAATGATGATAAATAACGATTCTAAAAAAAACGCCCGTAGCGCCAGCGCGGGCCGATCAACTTGTTTTATTATTAACAAACAATATCCATTTATATTTTATCTATAATATTCTTTTCTCCCTTTGATGGAAATTCATGATCTTTACTTATAGTGTTAGGCCTAGTTTGGTATTGAGGTTGCGGTTTGAAAGAAGTGTTTTTCAAAAATACTTTTTAAAATTGTGGTAGAAAAAATGTAAATAATATTTGGTATTGCTGTGAAAAAATATGCTAGAAGGATATAATAAATGTGGAAATCCATGATCTTTACATATAGGCTTGATTTGGGATTGAGTTGGGAGATAAAAAAACTACTTTTCACCTCAAAAACAATGCCAAATAAGTAATCCATGTCACGGATAATAATGATAAGTAATCCATGTCACGGATGCTTTTGCAACATGTGGTAGGTTGATCGGGTGGCTCGCAAGATCCTGCATGTTTTCCTTCAAATTATCAAGTTTCTTTACAGACACAAATTTATTTGTTTCTTATTGCATTTCAGTATTAGTATATTGAACCTTGAAAAATGATGCTTTGGTAATCCGTCCAAATTTCCAAGTTGAAGTCCAACTAGTTAAAGTCCAAATTTCCAAAACTTATAATCGGTAATATGATTTATTTTTGTTATCAAGTTACTATATTCTAATGATATGAAGTTTTAGTTGTTATAAATGTGTTTGTGCTTTAAAATTGTTCTCATAACGATTATTTTTATGATTATGCAATATTTTAGAAGAATTAGTTACACGATAACTTAATAAAGTGGTTGTGAAAAGTACAAGATTTCGGAACAATATATTCTTATTGTTTCAAAAATAATATTGTTTTTGTAACGAATTTTTTTCGTTGTTGTGTAATATCTCAATAAAATTGTTTACACAACGAATTAATAAGTGGTTGTGAAAAGATTAAGTTTTTGCAACAATTTTTTTATGTGGTTTTGTAATTAAAATTGTTTTTATAACGACTATTTTTGTAGTTGCGTAAGGTGTTAAAAAAATTGATTGCATAATTACTTACAAAGTTGTTACGAATAGCTTATGATTTCGCAGCAACTTCAGAAGTTGTTGTTACGAATATTGTAAACATTGGCAACAACTAAAAAAGTGTTGTATAAATACCATCAAAATCACTTAGGCAAAGTTTTTATAAAGTTGTTACGAATAGTTTATCATTTCGCAACGATTTTGTTTTTGTTGTTACGAAAATTGTAAGCATTGACAACAACTAAAAAAGTGTTGTGTAAAATACCATCAAAATCACTTAGGCAACGTTTTTATAAAGTCGTTACGAATAGTTTATGATTTCGCAACGACTTTGTTTTTGTTGTTACGAAAGTTGTAAGCATTAGCAACGACTAAAAAAGTGTTGTGTAAAATACCATCAAAATAACTTAGGCAACGACTTTATAAAATTGTTACGAATAGGTTATGATTTCGCAACGACTTTGTTTTTAGTGTTACGAAAACTATAAACATTAACAACAATTAAAGAAGTCGTTGGGTAAAATACCATCAAAATCACTTAGGCAACGACTTTTAATTATTGTTGTGAAAAACAATATTTCGCAACAAAATTTTTTTTCGTTGCCAAGTTTTGTTGCTAAAAGTCACTTTTCTTGTAGTGTCCTGATACAAAATGAAATTGGGGGACTTCAAGTGAAACACCAAGAGAAATGGATCAATGTCAATCCCATTCCCAACTCATTTCTTGCCAACATTGGAGATCATCTAGAGGTGCATTTTCTAAGTCCCTTTTTTTTTACATGTTTTTTCCTTTGCAACTTGTTCAAAATTTTGTTTCTTATTGGAATATATACATATATATGATGCTAATTTTTCGCAAGATTTTGAGCAATGGGAAGTACAAAAGTGTTCTCCATCGAGCAGTGGTGAACAACAAAGACACAAGAATATCCATCGCCATACCACAAGGACCAGCATTAGATGCAGTTGTTAGGCCAGCTTCGGAGTTAGTGGACACTGTGAGCAATCCACCGGTATACAAGGCTATGATGTACAAGGAATATGTTGAGCTTCAACAGAGCAGCAAGCTTGACGGGAAATCTGCCTTGGAGCGTATACGACTTACAACTACTAAAGACTATGTGTAAAAGCATTGTTCTAAAGGAAATTTATTAGCTATGGCGCCCTAATTAAGGTATGACAAAAGTAAGAACTACTAGTTTATCAAAATTTTAAACTTCTTTGTTGGTAATTTATATGACACTTTCTGTATGAAATATATTATAAACTTAATTATATAGTAACAATTTGCAAGCTATGTTAATGTTTGGTGGGTTGAATGAAAGGAAAGCAACATAGCATTCCTTCTATTAAGGTCTAATGCGGTTTCACTCTGAATTAATCACGACCAATGTTACAATACCTTTTAAAAATTTTTTTCTCATTTTCAGTTCGACCTCTGAGTCAATTTGACCCAATGTTATCATTGGATACAAGAGTTTGAGAAAATTAAGAAAATAATTTAAAAGCTATTAGGGCAATCTCATTTTCAAGGACAAGGTAAGCTGTCAATTCCTATGAGGATTTATACATCTACTAAACTTTAATTTACAAATTTTCAGATCTACAAATCTCACCTCCAACCTAAACACTATCCTGAGCTGATGGAACACCAAAGAATTAATAAAACGGGATATTAACATCCTTTATTAATAATTTATTATACATATGTAATTGAAAATACATTGAGTACACAAAATGAGGAAATTTCACTTGAAAGTTTAAACAACAATAATGATAAAACACACGATAACCATTGCAATATTCATATATTATTGCCCTTATTTCATTTTCGCATTCTAGAAACTATTACTAATTAATGAGTAATGATCCTATAGATTCGTGAGTCCGTGGGAGTTGCCATGTAATCAAGACTAAATATGTGTTTAGCTTCGATTGCATGGTATTTCCCACGAACTGATCGAGTTTATAAAATCATCACTCCAATAAGCAAAGCAAAGACACAGTAAACTCAACAAGAAGGAACCTTAAAATAGAGATGATATATGAACCCTTGGTAGCTGTGGGAAGTGTAAAACTCCAAAGCAGAGAGACAAATGCAACTAATCAATGCTCAATGAACAATTTGATGGGCTAGAGGCGTGGGGAACCCATATAAAGAATTATCGTCGTCAACAAACTCTCCGCCAAAAACTGTGGCAAATACTTTATCGACCAAACTTTTAGTACTCTTCTTATTAGATGGGCCTCCGAAATATCGTGCCTCATTTTCTTTGTCAGAAATATCGTTTATAGGGATGGTGGGGATTGAAGCCAGGCTTGGCTGAGTGAGCTTTGGGGCAGTGGGCCAGTTATACCCACCATACCCACCCATATACGGAGGTTCACAATTGTTGCTGTCAGCAAAATTTCCGCCAGCAACTGTGCCCATAATTTTATCGACCCAACTTTTAGTACGTCCACCGGTAGATGTTATACATGGGCCTCGGAAATCTCGTGCTTCATTAGGCTGTACATCATCCTGAAGAAGTCGAGCTGCCAGGCTAACCTCCATGCTTGAAAATATTGTCAATGCCATGAAGATCATCATACCAAATATCAACAACTTGGAAGACGCCATTTTTCGCAGGTTAATACAAATTGGAGTAATGATAATATAATCTGAATTAGTTAAGGTGTGCACGGCCAAATCAGGCGCTACTTTTTCACCTATTTATACCCAACTATTGATTGGGAGCGCTCAAACCCTTCTTTTTGTTTCTTTCTCTTTTTTAAATCTTATTTATTTTTAAAATGGCATTGTTAAATTTTTTAAATTGGATTTTATTAGGGGATTGCTAAATACCCCTTTTTACTAGTTACCGTCCTCCTTTTGACACTTTTGCCCTTTACTTCATTTTCCTCTAAAACCTTCCAACTAAAAATCTCAAATTTTCAAGCCAATCACCAATAATAATTATCATAAACCCTATATTGACCCTAATTAATAATAATTATCAAAAAAATCATAATTTTAAATTTCTTTTTTAAATTGATCTAGGCACGGTGCCGTCCGGCACACCATGGTTGTTGCCGTCTCGGAGGCGCCACCGCGCTTAGATCAATTTTTTTAAAAAAATAATTTAAAATTATGATTTTTTTATGATACTTATTATTAATTAGGGTCAATAGTCAATATAGGGTTTATGATAATTATTATTGGTGATTGGTTTGAAAATTTGAGATTTTTAGTTTGAAGGTTTTAGAGGAAAATGAAGCAAATGACAAAAGTGTCAAAAAGGGGTGATAACTAGCAAAAAGGAGGCGGCATTTAGCAATTCAATTTTAAAAAACTCTGTCTTTCTACATGTTTGGACCCGAAATACATATAAAATAAATTTCAAAAGATTATGGGTTTAAATTCTATTAGAATCATCTTAAAAATGGATCTTTTTAGGATCCAATTAAGATGATGCCACCTAATCAATCTTAAGAGGCCACTAAGATATATTCTACACTCTCCCTCATCAAATCAACTTTAATTCATTATATATTTACTTTCACCTTAATTAAGTAACAAAAATACAAAAGTAACAAGAAAAAAAACATGTACCAAACCATAATAAAAAAATTGATAAGATGAGAAATATTTTTTTTTAAAAAAAATATTAAACAAAATTAGGGGTTAATTGTTTAATATTCCAAGGTAATTTTTGAAAATCTCTCTTGTATTTTTTTTATTGTGTTTGAAGCTAAAAAAAATTATATATTATTTCATAATATTAACTAGGAAGTTGATTTTTTGATTAATAAATATTAATTAAAAGAACTTTTTTTGCTACTAATTAAAAGAAATTAGAAGTCTAGAGTTATCACTTATCAGTTGGTTGATAGAACCATTTTTTGTTAATGTGTTTAAAAAACTTACCCTTAGAAAAATAGCATATTACACGTTGGGACAAAAAGCCTATTTTCACTAAAATTCAATTTTAACTAGAATCAAGTGAATTAATTATGTAATTAATTGATTAATATATGCAATAAATAAGAGTTAATATGGTGAGTTAGGGTATAAAATATATGTTGATGGTGATTCAAATTTGATTAGGTGGCATCATCTTAATGGGATCCTAAAAAGATCTCTTTTAGCATGATCCTAATAGAATTTAAACCCAAAGAGTATCTAAAAACTCCGTCTTTCTGTATGTACAGCTCATAGTATTTAAGAGCCGTACTTACCAAGTTTATCTTGTGTTAAATTTTTATATAAAAATATTTAGTGTTAACCTGTGTTATAGATATACCAAAAGATTATGAAAGTTCTTGGTCTGGTTCACGACTTGAATATTTAAATGGAAAGTTTAAAATGTTCATCCATATGATAGCTAGGGGTGTCTTCTATATATTTACACACACATGTATATATATCTTCTTCTAAATCTTTTTTTTTTTTTTTGCCAGATCTTCTTCTAAATCTTTTAATTAGCTTAAATGATGGAAAATGAGCGTAGTAATATATTTTCTCATTATAAGATTTTGAAAGTTTGACTAGAGGATTCTTGTCTTGGTATGGCTCACGACTTGAATACTTAAATGTAAAGTTTAAATGTTTTTTTGGCACAAAACGAGGAAATGCAAAGTTTAAATGTTTAATGGGGAAATGTTTGCCATGTTAGTAGTGCTATATATTATCTAAATAGATTTTCTCTATTTTTATATTCTATAAATATTGGACCATCTTCGTGATTTTATAGTTACATAATATATAGATTTTATCTTCCTCGAAATCTTCTATAAGAAATTATTATTGGAATAAAAACAGGAAAGGATCGTGCAAGCTGATAGGTCTGGTCAACTGCCACTGTTGCAAGTTATTTAGCATCCCTTGCAGCAAGCTAATTTTACGAAGGAGATGATGCCAGAGAAATTATTTAAACGGAGGCCGAATTAGTGAAGTTATGGCGAGTCTAAAGAAGGCCCGTCTGATGGTGATGGAGCACAATTAACATAGTATATTTTTTTTTGGCACAAAGCCCAATTAACATGTATAGAGCTGCTAATTTTCCATGTGATTAATAAGGATTTAAATGGCACTTTGTACCTTTTTTTTTTATCACTTTGCATCCTAATATTTTATTCTGGGTATATTTTACACTCTTCGTTATCGAAAATTTGTTAAGTTCTGACGGCGCCGTTAATGACTAAAAAAATACACAATAAAAAATTATTATACAAAGATAATAATAAAAGGAAAAAGTTACTTATTATTTTATTTGCTATCCTCACTTTTAAGTTTAGAGTTGTCTTTCAATTTGTAGTGTGGTTTCAAATTGGTCTCTATGCTGTGCCAATTGGGTCATTATATCTTCCACTTCATATTTTACCCTACTTGCTATGTAGACTTTATCGCCTACTGAAATAGAAGTTTATATAGTATTTTTCCTTCACTTGGAAGAGATTTTTCTTGATATAGTTATACCAAATTCTCGATTGATATATTTCTTTATACCAAATTTTATAATGCATAAAGGAAGAAATTAGTTTAAGATGCAAAATAATTACCTTATTTTTCCAACTTCAAGTCGTTCACTTTAACAAAAAAAATCAAAGTAGCTTCCAACACAAAGAAGATGAAAAAAAGGGTTGAATATATAGTAATAGTTGAATAAGATTATAATTGAATGGTTTAAGTAGTGGCTTGATACTTTTAAGATTAGGAAATTAACTTTCTTCTAAACCAAATATGATTTTGTTTATTCCTCAAATCCATGTGGCCTATGTTGGGTTAGTTTGTAGGGTTAAAATAAATGATGTTTTACTCATCTCATGAATTCATATAACAATTATGTACTAAGTCAAATTTTCATTTTTTAAGAAAAAGTTATCGCTTAAAAGAATAATGTAATAATGTCTTACTGAAGTCATGAATTCATATAACACATACTAAGTCAAATCTCCAATTTTTTAATATTTGTTTAGCTCAAAAATGGTTTAATTAATTTGGTGGGAATGGTAACAATGCAAATTAACAAATTTGACCTCTGTTTTCTTAGAAGAGAATCATATTGTTATGTAAAATCAAGGGGCATGATTAAAATTATTATTATAATAATAATAAAGTTAATCAGATCAGATTAGAAGACTTTTATTATTGTGTTTGCGGTTAGATCGGTTGAATATTTGTTTAAACTAAAAAATGGTTTAATTAATGGATTTATATATGATACACTATCAGTGGAGTTTAGCAGACTACACATGCGGGGGTTAAGGGTTGACATTTGTCCTTTAGGGAATAGTTTTGAATTTTAAAAACAAAACTAATTCTGAAAATGGATATGTGTCAACTCCTCACCCGCTTGTGGAGTCCAAAATTTACATCGTCAGTGTATCAAACAATTATCGTTAATTAATTTGGTGGGAATGGTAACGAACTACAAATTAACAAATTTGACTCTTTTTTTCTTAGAAGGGAATTATATTGTTATGTAAATTAAAATCAAGCGGCGTGATTAAAAAGAATATATTGATTAAAAATTATTATAATAATAATAATAAAAAAGTTAAATGACTAAAAAGAATTGTTTGGTCCATAATAATTATGGACGTAATTCAGACTAGAAGACCAATTCATGTCAATATTAACTATCCATGATAATGATTCTTGATTCTTAAGAACAAAAGTACAAAAAATACGAAGTCAATCCAATTAATATACAAACTAACTGACTTTTAACTACTTTTCTTGGTAGAAGTCTAGAAGATGTTAGTTATCCATGACAAATAAAAAGGAACAAAGGGAGTATCTTTTTATAATTAATAAATAAAAGTTTAATTATTTTATAATTAATAAATCAAAGTTTAATGATTAAAAATTATAATAATACTATTACAATTATTAATATCTTTCCATAATTAAAAAAGTTAAATATTATATAGATTTACAATATCTCTCCATAATTAATAAAAAACTTTAATGACTAAAAAGAATACTTATTTAAAAATTATTATACTATAATAGTAAGGGTATTTTAATAATTGACTAATTAAGATTTTTGAGTTCGTACTTTTATATAGTGGTAAGATAAGATAAGATAAGATAAGATAAAACTATAATAGTTTAAGTAATGACATTTAAGAAGTATATTTGAAAAATAAGGTCGATTCGAAAGTTTTACAAAACTTTATATACTATAGTATAGATGTAACTTACCTTCCTAACACATTACTAACAATTTTCAGATTTCGATAGCTTTATTATTGTTAGCGAAAGTTTGATTCACAGCCTGCAAAAACGAATTAGTGTATTATAATATGAAAATGCAAATGATCAGTTTATCCCGCTTGTGAAATGTAGCGCATATATCTTCCTCCAAGAAAAAAAATGTGTAGTGCATGTATCTTGTTATGGATGTACACTGTAGATAGAAATAAATTACATGATATCAGCCATTTGTTGTTTTGGCAGCCAAACCGAAAGTAAATTGGGCACGGATAAGAACACACATGTCCTGAACCAAATTTCCAATTACAGCAGCAAGCGGCACAGATCTCATTCTCTGTCTCCAATGGCTGCAACTTCTCCGTCCCTTTCCCAACATTCGCAATCATCTCTTACTGACTCACCACGAAAGCTAACAAGTATCAAAGCAGTGGCTGCTGAATTGCATGGTCTTACTTCCATCCCCTCCGTCTACAGCTTCCAAACAGTCCCCAATATTGTCAATGATGAAGCACTTTCAGTTTCAGAAGCAGATGATGAATCAATCCCCACCATTGATTTCTCTCTTCTCACTTCTAGTAACCCTGAAGAACGCTCGAAAGTCATCCAAGACCTTGCAAAAGCCTGTCAGGACTGGGGCTTCTTCATGGTATATATATTAACATTAGCTAGCAACTAGTTCTCCGTTAACCCTTTTTAGATTTCCTAATTCTAATTCATGTATGGATTTGATTTCTTCTAATTAATTGATCAGGTGACCAATCATGGGGTGCCAGAGAGCATGATGAAGGCAATGATTGAGGCTTGTGCAGCATTTTTTGAGTTACCAGAGGAAGAGAAGCAAGAATTTGAAGGAAAGCATGTTTTGGACCCCATAAGGTGTGGTACCAGCTTCAATGCTTCAGTGGATAAAGTTTTGTTCTGGAGGGATTTTCTTAAGATTTTCCTGCATCCTCACTTTCATGCACCCACCAAGCCATCTCGCTTCAGGTACTTTCTTCCTAATTCAAGTAGCTAATTACATTTTAAAAGGGCTTGTTAGACATTTTGATTCCTGAACTTGTAAAAAAAAGGAAAAATTAATCTTTATATTTCTGAAATTCGTCAATTGAACACCAGCTGAACATGTAAAAAATGGACAAATTTGCTATTTTTGGACCGAAAGTGATAAGGCTCTGTTAACATTAATTTACATCTAATTGTTAATGTAGCCCTACCAATATTTCCGTTTGAAAAGGTATAATTTTTCTCTTTTTTGTAAGTTATTCGTGCAATTGGCAAAATTGAAACTTCAAAGACTAATTTGTCTCATTTTTATAAGTTTATAGAACAAATTAAACTCTTAAAAAAGGAGTTTGTAATGATGATGTTTTATTTTTTAGTTGCTTCCGACTGCATGATTAAATAATTTGATAGATGTAAATGTTTTGATATCTGGGTTATAACAAGTAATTGGTATAATGGCATGTAAACAACAGATTGGCTAACACAATTTTTTGTCTAAATGTTTCGTGAAATATAGTGAAATTGCTTTAGAATTCAGCAAAAGGGTCCGACAAGTAGCAAGGGAAATAACAAGAGGAATATCTGAGAGTTTGGGTTTGGAATTGGATTACATTGACAAAGCCTTGGATTTTGAAAATGGCCTGCAACGTATGGTAGCCAACTTGTATCCACCATGCCCGCAGCCAGAGTTGGCAATGGGGCTGCCCCCTCATTCAGATCATGGTCTTGTGATTCTCCTCATACAAAATGGAATTGGGGGACTTCAAATCAAACACCAAGGCAAATGGATCAATGTCAATCCCATTCCTAATTCAATTATAGCCAACACTGGAGATCAAATCGAGGTGCACTTTCTAATTAAGTCCTCCTTTTTCACAATTTTTCCCCTTTGCCACTCCTTCAAAATCTAGTTTCTTATTTGAATGTGATATGATGTTAATTTTGCCCAAGATTTTGAGTAATGGCAAGTACAAAAGTGTTCTGCATCAAGCAGTTGTGAACAACAAAGATACAAGGATTTCCATAGCCGTGTCACACGGACCGGCATTGGATGCAGTTGTTAGCCCGGCTTCGGAGTTGCCGGACAGTGTGAGCAATCCACCGGCATACAAGGCTATCAAGTTCAAGGAATATCTTGAGGATCAACAGAGCCGCCGTCTTGATGGGAAATCTGCTTTGGAACGTGTACGACTTTCCCACTACGTACTTTCCACGAACCAAACGCTACCATAAGGAATTCATTAGCTATGGCCTAATTAAGGCAGGACAAAAATAATTAAGAACTATCAGTTTGTCAAAATGTTCAACTTCTTTTATTTGTTTGTAATTTATATGACGACTTTGTGTACGAAATTGGGGGACTTGATAAAGTGCAACACCAAGGCAAATGGATCAATGTCAATCCCATTCCCAACTCATTTCTTGCCAACATTGGAAATCAAATCGAGGTGCACTTTCTAAGTCCTTTTTCACATTTTCCCTCCTTTGTCACTTCTTCATAATCTAGTTTCTTATTGGAATATATGTATATATATGATGTTAATGTTGCGCAAGATTTTGAGTAATGGCAAGTACAAAAGTGTTCTGCATCGAGCCGTGGTGAACAATAAATTAGATACAAGGATATTCATAGCCATCTTTCACGGACCGCCACCGGATGCAGTTGTTAGCCCAGCTTCAGAGTTGGTGGACAGTGTGAGCAATCCACCGGTATACAAGGCTATCAAGTTCAAGGAATATTTGGAGCTTCAACAGAGTCACAATCTTGATTGGAAATCTGCCTTGGAACGTATACGACTTTACGACATAGAATAGAACAATTGAGTACTAAGTTATTATTCTATAAGGAATTCATTAGCTATATGGCCTAATTAAGGTAGGACAAAAGTAAGAACTACCACTTTGTCAAAATGTTTAACTTCTTTTGTTTGTAATTTTTATGACGACTTTGTGTAATTAACTTCTTTTGTTTGTAATTTTTATGAAATTTAATGAATTTAATAATAACAATTTGCAAGTTATATTTCTTTCCAAAAAAAAATTGTAAGTTATTCTAATTTCGGTTGGGTTTGAGCAGTGGTGGATCCAGGAATATTTTTTAGAGTGGGTACAATATCTTTTATACATAGACTTTATAAAAAGTATCATTAAAAATAATGATTCATGGACTATCCTTGATGAGTTTATTGATTGAGGATGGGCACCTTTGATTAAATTAGGGTGGGCACTATATAAAATTATATGTAAAATCAAAGAATTTTCCTGGGTTTGAGTGAGAGGAACATGATCTTCGTTAAGCATTTCTCCCATTTAGGTCTGACGCGGTTCGACTATGAATAATCTGACCCAACATTGCAATACCTTTTAAGCATTCCTCTCATTTTGGGTTTGACATGTTTGACACTAAATTAATCTGGCCTAATATTATAACCGGATACCGAATTTTGAAAGAAATAAGAAAACAATTTGGGAGTGAGCATGGTATGTAATCCATCAACAAGGACAATACAAGCCGCTAACGCACTTTTAAAGATTTACTGATTAATTGAACTTTTATTTGGATTGTTCAACACTAAACATGGCTCATGGATAGAGATACGTGAAGACTCAAACCAGAATATTTTTTTTTTCTACAAATGCAAATTTCTATTCTACCACTCAAAAAAAAAAAAAAACACCATTAGGCTGGAGTCATTTTTTGTGAGAAAAGAATCGTTTGGGTCAGGTCCATTGTAATCTAAGTAAAATTATACTTTGGGCCTATCGTACACCAGTCTTGCTTGTATCGCCAAGCGGCTAGTGTTTTATATAGCGGAAATACTCTCCATGTCCCGTTGCGCGTCACGGTTCAGCTCAGCGGTCAGTAGAGACGTGTCAGACTCTTCACTGTTTAAGATTTCAAGTAGCGGAGGATTACCATCTCCATTTTTTTTTGTCATATCTGAAATTTTTTGTTCTTTCGTTTTCAATTGCATCGTTTTCATGATCATTGATCAGAATACTATACTTTTCTAACATGTTCACTCAAGAAACAGTATTTGTTTGGTAAGAAAACGAAATAAATCGCTCGAGGACCACCCAATCTGCTTTAAATTTTGTCCTCCTATCCTTTTGAGCAGTGGGTGCCATCCCATTTGGTGTTTGTTTCTCCCTTTTTAACCCATATTCTCTCCCACTACATTTTCTTGAAATGGGTACTCTGGTACAGCGACTTTAATTCCATAAATTCCAAACTTGAGTTTAAGACCCTTTGCAATTTCAGGAGTTCTGATCGGCTTGCGCTTAAAAATTCACTCTTTTAAGGTACAATTGCTTCACAAATTCTTAAAAGTTCAATACTTTGTATTGATTTGCTTATTTTTTTGCTATTACTTATTAACAATTGCTTATAGGCAAAGATGGATACTTCCACTAGCAACTACCCAATGATGCCCCAGAAAGAAGAGAAGATGAGCAAAGGGCTGAAGAGATCATTGCTCTTGGTGAATTGTACAATGTTAAGCTTGGGAAATGTTGGTGGCCCTCTTATAATGCGGCTTTACTTCTTGAAAGGTGGTAAGGGAGTTTGGACTTCAAGTTGTTTAGAAACTGCTGGCTGGCCATTTATCTTATTTCCTCTCATATTTTCATACTTGAATCGTCGAAAGAAAGAGGGTCCTGGAACCAAGCTTTTCTTCATGAAACTCCCCATGTTTCTAGCCAGTGTTGTTTTAGGCTTGCTTACTGGTGTGGATGATTTTTTGTATGCTTATGGTGTTGCTCGCTTGCCTGTCTCTACTTCAGCTCTTATAATTTCAACCCAATTGGCCTTCACTGCTGGATTTGCCTTTTTATTGGTCAAGCAGAAGTTTACATCTTTTATAATCAACTGTATTTTTTTGTTAACATTGGGAGCTGTTGTTCTTGCACTTCATACAAGCTCTGATCGCCCCGAAAATGAATCAAACCGACGATATTTCTTGGGATTTTTCATGACACTTGGAGCTTCAGCACTGTATGGATTTGTGTTGCCTGCAATTGAGTTAACATACAAGAAAGCAAAGCAGACTATTACTTACTCTTTGGTTATGGAGATGCAAATGGTTATGTCATTTTCAGCTACTGTGTTTTGCGCCATTGGGATGATTTTTAACAAAGAATTTCAGGTTATGATTATATCTCCTTCCCCTGGAAAAATTTATCATGTAAGATTTCATGATGCTAACTTTTTGATGATTTTGGTGCTTATGGCAGGCAATTCCAAGAGAGGCAAATGAATATGAGCTAGGGAAATCAACATTTTATGTGGTACTTGTGTTTAATGCAGTCTTATGGCAGTTCTTCTTCATGGGAGCTGTTGGAGTAATCTTCTCTGGCTCCTCATTGCTATCTGGGATTATAATTGCAGCTCTGCTACCAGTGACAGAGTCTTTAGCTGTATTGTTCTACCATGAAAAGTTCCAAGTTGAAAAGGCTATTTCCCTTGTTTTATCTCTTTGGGGATCTCTGTCTTACTTCTATGGTGAATTCCAAGAAAACAAGAAGAAGAAGAAGAATCAACCTTTGGAAGCAGAATTGGCCTAAACAATTGCTTTCATTGCATCAAATTGAAGTAATTTGTCTGCATCAAAAATTTTCCAGCATTGTTTAAGTTTAAGCTTATAATATTCAAGGCTATGCTAAATCTCATGTAAGCTGTTTTGGTGCCCAAAAAAAAAAAAACATGTAAGTTGTTCAGACAGTAACATTTTTGCTGTCAGATTATGTTAGTATAAGTTGAATGTAAAATGTTCTTCCAGATTTATCTTTTGTTGAGATTTGGGTTTCTAGACAAATCCCAAATGAGGAACATGATTAGCAAAAGCTGTCTTGTCCTCCATGTTATGGTGGCATTTAGTGGGAGGCAGCCATAGCAAATTTCAGCAGAAACAACAGAAAAAATAATGTCTAAAACCATTACTTCAAGAGTCAATGCTTTGTTGCAGAAGTTTTGATTATGCAACGAGAAAAACATATAAAAAAAATCAAATACCTTAATCATTGTAGAAAGAATTTAAGATGATTGAACTTCATAAGGGATTTATATTTAAAAAAAAAAAAAGTTGATAATGATAATTGCCTAAAAAGGAAAGTACAACCAAACACAGCCTAAGTGCCCAATAGCAGCAATGAAAGTACAACTACTTAACTGACGAGTGACGACCCTTGCTGCTAACTATACTCTGTAGAAAATCAGGGGAAAAATATCTTAGACAAGCTAAAGACTAAAGAGAGAGCTCAATCAAAATCAATGGCGTCGCGGTACCTCTTTCTCAGTCTTAAACGGTATTCATCTTTATTCTCAAATTCTCAATTTGAACCAAAAAAAAAAAAAACGAAATGGAAAAACAGAAAGGAAAGTTATTAAACTGAAAGCTTGCCGCTTTGCTTGATTGTTCTTTCATTTCCCAAAGATTGAATTTTCAAAATTGTGAGATTTATATATGTGCAGGAGAAGCTGCAATTACAGTTTATCGAGGCTGTTGTCGACGGGGGCCGCTGGCACCGAGTACGTGGAGGAGTACCCAAATAATTTGGAGACGGATGATCTGAAAAGCCGCATTTTTCGGCTGCGGCTTCCAAAGAGGAGCGCCACTACCGTAATCGAGAAATGGGTCGGCGAGGGCAACCAAGTTTCAATTTCTGACCTCCGCCAAATTTCTAAAGACCTCAGAAAATCCCAGCGTTTCAAGCACGCTCTCGAGGTACTTTTCCTTGAAGAAAATTTGCACTTTTTTATAGTTTTGTGGTAATTAAGGTCGATTAGAATGAAATTAAGATTTTGGAGTGATGGGATGACTTCGTTTTTCCTCAAAGAAATTGGTAGCAATAGTATACAGTTTGATAATCCTCGTTGAAAGTTTCATTAATTGTGGCATGTGATGTAAAAATAATGCTTTGATTTGATTCCTTAGGTTTCAGTAACTAGGTTTTAGGATTTGCCATTTGGGATCATTGCGGGCTAGGAATTTTATCAACTATGAAATTGTCTAATCTAGGAAAGAATTGGTTTGAAGGAATGTGAAAAGTATATATATTTGTGGATAAACACACAACAAAAGAGAGAACACCTTTCTGCATATATTCATTTGATCTTTCCTTGTAAGATCAAAGCAGCTCATTAAGCTTGCCATATCGGCTATCTTGGTTGCTTAGCTGTACCTCAGATGCGGTGTTTCTTGTTATGTTAACTTATTCCTTTAGTAGTATAGGCTTTGTCTTCTATATTTCTAGGCTTGCTTGTATAAGTCTCTGTTTATCTCCTTTATTTCAGACTTGTCACTATCTTTGACCCAATGAAATGTGAAAATTTGCTTTCACTCCCACCCTCAGCTTCGATAAGTTGGCAGGCTACAGTCAATGTATTACTCCATGTGTTTCATAAAAGAGAATGTAGTGATATTTGGTTACGATGGGAAATTTATTGAAGCTCAGGGTGACTCTTTCATGGAGTGTGAAATATGGGTAGTGTCTTGGAAAAATGTCAAATATCTTTTCCTGTTATTCTTAAAATTCCTTACAGCTTGTGATGGTCTCTTTCTATTTCCCCTCCTTTTTGAAATGCCTTTAGTTGATCATACTTAAACAGATAAATTCACTTTTCACCTTTCATCTATATTCAATGTTTAAGTCTTATAGTTTGTGCAGCTTTTCATTTCACAGTTAGAATTGATAATCAATTTTATTATCTTACCAATTCAAGCTTGCAGATATCAGAATGGATGGTTAGTCATGAACAGTACAAGTTATCAGATTCTGACTATGCAATCCGTATTGACTTGATGACTAAAGTTTTTGGTATTGACGCGGCTGAACGCTATTTTGAGGAATTGCCTCAGAGTGCAAAGACAAGTGAAACGTATACTGCTCTTCTCCACTCTTATGCAGCGGCAAAATTTGTTGATAAGGCAGAAGAACTTTTTGAGAGGATAAAGGGGTCAGACTTGTCATTCTCCGCCCTTATGTACAATGAGCTTATGACTCTTTACATGTCAGTTGGGCAGGTGGAGAAGGTTTCTTATGTTGTGGAAGAACTTAAAAGACATAAAGTTGAACCAGATATCTTTACCTACAATCTGTGGATAAGTTCATGTGCTGCAGCTCTAAACATTGATCAAGTTAACAGAATTCTGGATGAGATGAAATGCGACTCTGGTTGTAATGATGATTGGGTAAGATATATCAACCTCATCAATATTTATGTTACTGCTAGCCGTCTTGCAAATGCGGAGTCCAGCTCTCCCGTTGAAACAGAGAAAGGCATCACACAAAGCGAATGGATAACTTATGACTTCCTAGTTATGCTATATGCTGGCTTGGGAAACAAAGATAAAATTGATCAGATATGGAAATCTCTAAGAATGACCAAACAGAAAATGACAAGCAGAAATTACATATGTATTCTTTCTTCATATCTGATTCTTGGGCACTCTAAAGATGTGGGAGAGGTTATTGATCAATGGAAGCAGTCTACCACCACAGACTTCGATATCTCTGCCTTTAGTAGGATTTTGAGTGCATTTTCAGATGTTGGGTTGACTGAGAAAGCCAATGACTTAAATTTGCTTCTAATTCAGAGGAACTGCAGCCCCACAAACGAATAGGATTTGTATTGGAGTTTAATGTAGCTAGGAAAGAAAATTTGCAAGAACACCTCCATGGAAGCTGACTTCAGGAGAAGAAACAATAAGCACCATTGAAACACTTGCAGTTTTGCCTTGTACTTGGTGACCAGAATTGCAGTTCCAAGGATATGGCTGACTTCTAGTACTGGTGATTGGCTCTTTGACGCCCGTTTTCTGATATGTAGGAAGTAGGATTCATGGATTATTGAATTCTTAAAACTATTTCCTTCTTTCATAATTTATGATCAGGTGAACTCCTTTACTCATAATAATGATGGATGAAGAGAAAACAAATTTGGGGAGTTCAATAGCTGCTGTTTTGTGTTGATCATTATCATCATTATGTAATGCACATGTCTTGCAGAGCCTAAGTTATGTCTCGGTTATCATCCTTGATCCTTTCATGTCTACGTGCTTGTGAAATTGTTTGCTGTTTTTTTTTTTGGTGAATTGTTTACTGTTTTAAATTTTAATAATGCTTTAGAAATGGGATGTATTTCATGTTAGAATCTGGATGTGGTAGGATATGGATTATATATAACATTAGAAGAGATAGTTTAAACAGACTCCATGCGAGAAAGTTGAAGTATCGAATTAGGTTGTTGGCAAATGCGTATTTTAAGCTATACGCTTTGGTAATAGTAGAGTATATTTTTAATGATCAATAAAGATTTAAGACAAGACATATGAATTTGGTAATTAGTTTAGTAGGCCAAGTGCCAAAGTCATTTGATAAGTATGATTTTTTTTTGGTGATTATATGATACACCGGCGGTGTAAATTTTGGACTCCACGAGCGGCTTGTGGAGTTGACACATGTCCCTTTTTTTAATTAATTAAATTTTAAATATTTCAATCTAGTCCCTAAGGGACACATGTCACCCTTTAGGACCCGCTTGTGTAATTTTCTAAACTCCACCGCCGGTGTATTGTATAATTTGCCATTTTTTTTTGAATAAATTGAAGTAAATCTTATTCGAGTCGGATCAGTCCATTATGGGAATTAAACTCTTCCAATAGTATAATTTTATCTATTCATAAGATTCGAACTCGAGACTTTGCTCTCAGAAGAACTAAATTTCAGAAGGACTAAATTTCAGTAAGAGTAGAGATGAGATGAAAGTTTCCTTCCTAGTTTCCAACTATTAGAAAGGGAAAAAAAACAGGAGAAAACAAATACAGCATTAACAGTACTTTATAATGTTGGGGAAAAAAAGACTACAGATTCCATTTTTCATTTTTTATAATGTGGTCCAAATTCATATTTACATTTTATAATTTTTTGCCATAACCCATAAGGAAAAGATGAACAAGACAACTGACAGGTCGTGTAAGAAAAAATAAAATAAAAGTCACATTCTGTCATTGAACATGTTTTTTAATTATGGGGTCAAAATTACAGCGACTTTTTTACTTTCTACTGTTTACTGCAGCAGGCACATGGTCGGTTGCGTCCCGCGACGGATGTTTAGGAGCTAGGTTAGGCCTAATTAGCAGAGTGGCAGTTAATAAAGAAGGCGCGCGAGAGACAAAGAGGACACCGCAAAACAAAAGGCAAGGCAGGCAACACACCCTCTTACGGTTGCTTTCACGTGCTTTTCTTCCTTTCTTTCTCTTTCTTTGGCTGAGAGACTGAGAGAGAAAGAGAAAAAAATAGTATTCAAAGCATGAAACTTTCCCTTTCAATCAAACCCTCTTTCAATCCTCCTTAATTCTACTTCCCTTTCATTCCCTTCCCTTTCCTCTCCATGAAGGTAACGCATTTTCTCCTCCTCCCTTTGCTTCTTCTTCCTCCCTCTCTTTTTAAGTTCCCTGTTTGATTCCTCTGAGTAAACCATCTTTGGGTTTTAAGTTCTGGTTAGCGTTCTTAACTCTCAGTCAGCTATTTGATCGTTTTAAATTTGTTGGGTTTTGCATTTTGACTCTTGTTGGCTGGGTGTGAAGGTAAAGGAAATGGGTAGAACATTCTTGAGATTCTGTTTTTTGTTTTTAAAAGGGTTTTTTTTTGGGACGGATCTTAAATTCTATACTAGTCCAAAAGTTAGTGTTACCGTTTTTTGATAGTTGCATGCCTTTGTTTTCTCCTCCTTTCCTCTTTATTGGTCATTCTGGGTTCATTAGATGTTTGGTTTTGTATGTTGTCAGGTTTTATTGGCAAACCCAAGCGGATCAATGTTGATTACTTGTGATATTTCTGTTCGCATGGGTCGAAAGAAGAAGAACAAGCGGCTTCTGGTGTTGAAGGTTTAACCTTTGCTAAATGATATTGCGTTTAATTGATATCTAAATGAATAGAATGATGGCGTTATCTGATTGATACCTTTTGTGTGGAAATGCAGGAAGTGCTAAAAAATTTAACTTCATGATAGACTGATAAAGCAGTTTTTGCTGGAATGCTTTTAGCTGTTGTTCACTGTTAGTTTTGAGATTTTTTGGAGTTATGTTACTAACTTACTGAATTACTGCTAGTTTGAGAACTTTTGGAGATTTGTTATTAACTTAGTAAATTCTATACCTTGACGTGTGTCTAGTAGTTTTAACCTTAAGGAATGTTGGGAAGTGCTATTCCTTGAAATGTTTAATGGAGGCCCTGGGGAAGAAGAGGAAGGGCCCGGAAGTGTTGCCATCATGCTACTCTAGGCAGAAGAAGAAGTATAAGGAAGATGAAGTTAAAGTTTCTCTTTGCTCTGTTAGGAGTGTAGTCAAGGGAGTTGTTACTGCCCCATCTTGTGGCAGTGCATCTTTGGTTCCTCCAACTAGGGGACTTAAGAGGAAAATTGGGTGCATTGATGCAGCAACAAAATTGGGTCGGAAAAAGAAAATTGAGCAAGATTATGATTTGGGTGCAATGATTGGATGTGGAAGGTTTGGATCTGTTGTCTTATGTCGAAGTAAAGTGAATGGCGAGGAGTTTGCATGCAAAACATTACGCAAGGGGGAGGAGCTCGTGCATCAAGAAGTGGAGATAATGCAACACCTGTCTGGTCATCCTGGTATTGTGACATTGAAGGCGGTATATGAGGATTTGAAATCCTTTTTTCTTGTGATGGAGCTCTGCTCTGGGGGACGGTTGCTTGATCAGATGGCTAAAGAGAGGCAGTATTCCGAGTATTGTGCTGCTAATATACTCAAGGAACTGGTTCTAGTTATCAAATATTGCCATGATATGGGTGTTGTTCATAGGGATATAAAACCTGAGAACATCCTTCTTACAGCTTCCGGACAGATGAAGCTCGCAGACTTTGGATTAGCAGTGAGGATGTCAAATGGTAATTTTGCTTTTCTGTTTGCTATTGTGTATTCTTACGTTCATCGATGTGATCTTGAATGTGGAAGTTAAAGCTGTTAAATTCATAGAGGCCTAAATGTTTATCTTCATCTGCTTACATATTTTCCTTTGTTTAACTTCTATGAGTCCATAAATAGATTGATTGCAGTAAATCATGATTGATGCCAAAGAAAAGGTTGTGTAAACCAAGCATCTAACCACTTTCGGTATAAATTGGTTCATTTTGGATTATGAGCATATGTTTAACAATCATGTTAGATTTACAACTGCTGGGAGAGTCATAAAAATATGAAAAAAAAGACTTGAGGTCAGAAAGAAGATGTCTAAAGCTTTCTGTCTATGAAATGAAAATTTAAGATGATGCTATCAGCCGTGTACCATGGTCCTACCTTCAGTGAAATGAGAACACTTAATAATGCATTTATTGGGACTGGATTGTTCTGTTCCATCCATGTCTACCAGTGGGTCATTATCTTTTGAGTTCTCTTCAATGGTGCCTTGCTATTTTAGTTTTACTGTCTCTATTATGGCAGAATTATTTGTGCTTCAACTATATCAATCTTTGATTTCTTTCATCTAGGTCAGAGCTTGACAGGCGTGGTAGGGAGTCCTGCTTATGTTGCTCCGGAAGTTTTAATGGGCAATTATTCAGAAAAAGTTGACATCTGGAGTGCTGGTGTCCTCCTTCATGCTCTCTTGGTTAGTGTGCTTCCATTCCAAGGTGATACTTTGGATTCAGTATTTGAGGCTATTAAGAATGTCAACCTTGATTTTGAGAATGGATTATGGAGTTCTATCTCTCAACCGGCACGACATCTGGTTACCAATATGCTGACAAGAGATGTTTCAGCTAGATTAACTGCTGATGAAGTATTAAGTAAGCCTACTATATTCTTACTATTTTTTCCTGAATTCTTTAAGGCTGCAGATAAAAAATATATGCAGTTACTGAAAAGACTTAGTTAATGCATTGAAACATGACTGCCAAAAGTTGTTTCATCGATCCACCAAAGAAAACTATAAAGCAATGCATTAGCATTTTGCTAGAGTCTATTTCATGGGAGACAATCTAGTTGCATGATCGTGCAGTTATGCTTCTTTAAGAATGAATGCTACGGAAGCATCCATAGATGCCTTGCTCAGTCAACTTCTTGATCCCTTCTGGGCTAATAGTTTAGTTTCTGCATGTATATTCTTACTCTGGGAACTTTGCTCTTTCTTGAACTGGGCTAATGGTTTAGTTTCTGCCCGTACTCTTAAAGCTACATCCTCAACATCATGTGATAAAAGGTTTCGACCAATTTAGACAGAATGAAGGAAGCTCACCCCAATCTGTGTCCAACCACATCTTAAATAAATCATAGAAGTGCCAGAAACTTTGAAGCGATTCATCCACAGTTTTGTTGCATGCATCAATATGCTAATTAAGCAATTACCTTTTGGTTTATATCATTGTTGTACCTTTTGGTTTATTCCCAAGGAAGAAGAATTGAATTTAAATCCAACTTATGTATCTTGTTTCTAATACATTTATGACTATTATTTTCCAGGGCATCCATGGATATTGTTCCATACTGAAGCAACATTGGAGATGGTTGCTTTGGAATCAAAAATGATAAACCATGGAAGGTTAACATCCCAACAACTAACTATCTCACCCGGGGTAGTGTCAAAGAGAGACAAGATAATACCCGGTGGATTTCTCAACTATGATTCTTTCCACTCTTTATCATCTAATGATGATAGTTCATCTACAACAAGGTCAGAAGTGCAGGACTGCGTGTTGGTTGATGCTCTCACAGTTGCAATTTCACACGTGAGGATATCCGAACCTAAAAGAACCAGGATATGCGGCCCCACTGGTCCTGCTCAACAAGAGTGTTCTTCAAACCTTACGGTCAACAACCTGTGTACAGCATTTTGAGTCCTCTGTACAAAAGTGCTGACAAACATGGAAGATAACTCGCCACTGCTGAAGCCTGAATCTTTTGACTGGATGGCAAATACTAAAG
Organism: Corchorus capsularis; assembly: GCA_001974805.1. Lineage (NCBI taxonomy): Eukaryota > Viridiplantae > Streptophyta > Magnoliopsida > Malvales > Malvaceae > Corchorus > Corchorus capsularis. The sequence goes on along the minus strand of AWWV01009632.1, from coordinate 13,109 downwards.
ACAGTTACAATAAGCTCACCCTTTTAATTGGTATGATTTATGAAATTCTTATTACTAAAAGCAATATTTAACTATGATGTAATTGATTGTCTATCTGGGTTTTGCATAACTTTGACATGCTGTTAACTTCAGTTTCAAGCTTTCCTATGTAAATATAAAATGCATTAAAGTGGACACTGCCTACGTTGATCAGTTTTAACATGGAGTGTCTCCTCCTCTTTTCCCTCTCCCAATTATGTATTGCAATCTAATTTTCCTGCTCATCTGTTCTCTTCATTCATTTAGCTTTTCAAAAACCTTGAAAAATGTATTCCTTTATCAAGTCTTTTATGTTTTATCCAGCATATTAGGTCAAACCAAAATGGAATTCTTATATTATAAAAATGAAAGCTGAGATTATTGTTTGTTGACTTGGCTTGCTCTCCTGGAAAGGAGCTAGATGATGAGAGGCCAAAGTAGTGTAGAAGTTTGAAATAATTTGTAGGACAAGTAACTTGAAGATTCAGTGTTCATTGGATTTTCTCAGTTTCTCTTTCCCATCTATAATCTGCTCCGTTAAAGCAATTGGTTTTCTTCTAGGTGTCTCATCTATTAGCTGGAAAAATTGCTCCATTACTTCATTTCAAAATTCCCCATTTCCATAATACTAATTGAAATCATTTTCTTTTTCTCATAAATTAGGTTAAAATATGACTTAAATTTGACTATATGACAATGTCTATTATTCTTTTCTTCCCCCCCCCCCCCCCCTGTTTTGGTTCATTGTCCCCTGTTTTTATTTACAATCAAACTTGAAATACAAGTTACACATTGAAACTAAGCTAAGCACAATAAGCTTTACACACTTGACCTGCACATTAAACAAATGAAATGTTAGATTAAAATATGTTTCAGATTATTGCCTAACTCCTCAATCTTTCCCACATTGATGTATCTTGCTTCCTGCCTTAAAATCTGGAAATTCATTTATACTACCATTTTTGCTCTGTTTTCTTATTCCTTTCTTCCTTACTTTATGGTGAAGCTATTTTCAACTTTAGCAGTTTCACATCTTTAAGTTTATGTATCCAAATCCCAAAAGGAGGTCATGCATATGCGCTGCATCAAATGGCATGCATATTGAAAGAGCATCAGCTTTGCCATTGAATAGAAAATTACTTTCCACTTTATGGTTTTTGGTTTATACTTTATTTCTAACCTAATCAACTTGCATCCCACTCGCACCACATAGTTTTTTTTTTTTTTTTTTGAGAATAATAAGTAGTCCCGCACCGCACGATACTATCTATAACTACCAACATACTAAATACACAAATAAATTACAAAGAAAACTCACAATTCCGTGAGAGCAACTCACATTCCGTGAGAGTAGAACCCAAGACCTCATGGTCCAGGTATACTGGAATTAAGAGTCCAGCACTCTACCACCAGGCCAAATGCCCGATGGCACTCGCACCACATAGTTGAATATTCAATTTCAAGTTTTCAAACTATAGACACGTTATGTACATAAGAATTTAGTTAGGCAAAAACCCAATCCCAATATTATGATTGTGGTAGCAGCTAGCCAGATTTTGGAACTTGAAAAGTTATTTCTACTTTTTGTTTTCATATTGTTTAGGATATAATCATCATTTTCCTTATGAGAGAGAGAGAATAAATGTGAAGTGAGATACTTTGGATGTATATGAATCAGTTTCTGATAGGGTGAAGCTACATTCATCTTAAAACTATAGAGCTTTCTCTTCTTATTCATTTTCCTTTATATTTGCATATTCCCATTCTTTTCTTTTCCTAATAGCCATGACTAAATCTTCACCACGATCATTACAAAGACTCAAAAACGAGAGAACCCACTTTCCATTTTCCTTATATTCCCCTAAACTCTCCCTTTACATCCTAGCCAGTTGCGTCACCCTCTTAATTCTCTTACAAATCCAATCTCTCCATACACATCCCTTTTCCCCTTCACCTTCACCTTCTTCATGGTCTCTCTTCCAACAATGGCAGAAATTAGTCTTCATCAACAAAACCTTATCCGCCTTCCCCAACTGCAGTACTACACAAGACATGGACTCCATGATGATGATGACTCAGAAGCTTCGCGATTCAGTCACGTTTCTCCCGCTGAAAGACATCCGTTTTGCAAACCAACCTCTTCAAGGGCACACATGGTTCATGAGCTCAAGAAATGATACTCACGAGGAGGGCGAGGTTCAATACCAACAGTTTCCATCCGAGTCCTCAAAAGGTAGGCTACTCTGTTTCAAAGGACGTAGCACCCACGACGGTTCATGGAACTATTATGCTTTGGCATGGCCCGAAGCCCTTCCTTCCAACGCAACCCTAATGAAAGGCCTCACTTTCATTTCTAACAATCATTACGATTACCATAACATCTGGCATGGTCTTTCAGCTCTGTATCCTTTCGTTGCTTGGCATAGAAGAAACAATTGCGAAACTCCCACCAGGTGGATTTTGTATCATTGGGGTGAACTCAGGTTTAGTATGGCTAACTATTTAAACACACTTATGGAGGCTACGTTCGGACAGGTTCCTTACATTGAAAGGTTTGAGGAAATCGAGGATGATGATCAGCCGTTTTGCTTCGAAAAGGCGGTGGTGATGAGACACAACGAGGGAGGGATGTCGAGGGAGAGAAGAATGGAAGTTTATGATCTCATTAGGTGTAAGTTTAGGAGGTATTGTAATGTTAGCCTGGAAAGAAAAACGCCCAATGATATAGGGATGACCTTGTTGTTGAGGACAGGGCCCAGATCTTTCAAGAACGATTCAGCTGTTATTGGGATTTTTCAGAAAGAGTGCAAGAAAGTCCAAGGCTGTCGGTTATTGGTGGCTTACTCTAGCAATCTCACCATTTGTGAACAGGTTAGTATCTCTGCCTTTGATGATTTGATGTTAAATTTGTGCGTTACACATGTGAAATCCATTAAATTAAGTTAGTGCTTGGGATGTTGAGAGTGTTTGGTTCCAAACTTCCAATTCCATCATCATCCCACTCAAAAGAATGTCTAAACATGGCATATTTTATGGTTTATTAGCCTTTTTGGCCTTTTGCCACTGAATTATGTGCCTAACGACAATTTGCCCCATAAATTAAAATCGAGATAATTTATTCCTCAACAATCTAAATTCAGGATAATTTACCCCTTGTGATAAAATGTCTTGAATTTGGGAAGTTCAGGAGGTAAAAATATTCTGGATTTGGAAGTTCAGAATGAAACGTCCTTGACGCAATAGTTTATAGGGTAAAAAGGCTAATAAACCAATATTTTATATATGGAGGAGATTAATTAGTCCAAAAAGAAAAATTCAGCTGTTTTGGTGTTTTGTTTGATGTGTAGGTGAAGCTGATGAGTTTGACAGATATTCTAGTATCCCCACATGGTGCCCAATTGACAAACTTGTTCCTAATGGATCGAAACAGCAGTGTGTTGGAGTTCTTCCCTAAAGGATGGCTGGAATCTGCCGGAGTTGGCCAGTACGTGTTTCAATGGATGTCTAGCTGGTCGGGAATGAAGCACCGAGGCACATGGAGAGACCCCGACGGCGAAATTTGCCCCTACCCTGATAAAAGTGGTAATCGATGTATGTCAGTATACAAAAATGGCAGAATTGGATACAATGAGACCCATTTTGCTGAGTGGGCTAGAAATGTTCTAAATGATGTCAAAACAAGCAAGTTGGAAGAGGCTTCAAAACGTGGAACAGCTTCTTCTATTCCCAAAACTTGTTATTGCAGTTAAATATTGGTCATTTTCTTCTTCTTCTTCTGGTTTTTCTTGCAAATTTTTTGGGCGGATTTTTATGAAATTTTTTGCAATTTCATTTTCATGTATAGAATATAGAACACTGAGGAGTTGGGACTTGGGAGTTGGAATAAGAAGTTAAGAACACATGTTTCAATTGATTTGAACTTCAGGTGCAACATTCCTCTAAGTAAACAAGTTCTTTTGCCTAAAATTTTTTGTTGGATAATTCCTCCCTTCAAGTTCAAGTCGGCCCATCTTAATTGGGCTTGTTTGCCTTTCCAGGGTCTGATGATCTCAAGCGGACCTCATTGTTAAGACCGAATATTGAGAACGGAGTTAAATTAGCTTAAAGTCTATTGGCCCACTAAACTCCTGTCCTGTTGAGATTTTTTTTTTGGCCGGCTGTTGAGAATGAAATGCCAAAAATATATTGGTATTGGTAAACGTTCAATTTTTTATTATAGCCGTTTAGTCTTAGAACTTAGGGTGGAGTATTATAGGGTTTTTTTTTTTCCCCGAAATTTAGTTTTTTTACCCATCTGATCTGGTACCCAGAACTATATTCTGATTAATTCAGATCCGACCCAAATTACGTATCTGATTTTGTTGGATAGGTCTACTAATTGGAGACAGCTGCGTTCGAAAGGTCTTCGTAATTTTATAGAATCCTCACTAATTCAGAGTCAAAGTTGAATTGTGTCAGATTCTAGTTAGGAGAAGTTCTTTTGGTGTTTATTTTCCTTATTCAAAATACTAGAACTCAAAATTTTACTTAAACGGTGTTGAGATCCTCAAATTCAATCCTATAGACGCTGCTGGAGTACTATAGGGATGAATTAATTAATTAATTAGTTATAATTAAAAATATGCTATATATTCAATCAAACCATATGCATTAAATAAAAAAAAACCTATAGAAACAAATCACTGAAACCTAGAAAGTATACTTAATTAATTGCACAATGCATAGTGAACTTTAACCTATGCACATGAGCTATCAATCAAATAGATGAAATGCTAGATTGGATTATATTATGTCCCATATTATAGCGTTGACTCTTTTTAGACGGATCTTGCTCCCTATATATAAATCCGGAATTAATTTTTTGGGTGCCCAAATCTGAAATTAATTATTTGTTTATCCCTATCATTATGCATTGCATATTTTTTTTCTTTCCTTTTTGTTGAATTTGACAAAAGAAAAAACACTTTGTGGGTTAGAAGTCAACAAAACAGAGCCATTGAGATCTGGAAACAGTATCCAAAACGTCGAGAAGTCATGATCATGTGCTGGAAATGGTACACTGAAAATATACATATAGCTAAGTTATGCATGTTACAATTTGATTTTGGTATGAGCATATTCATATTCTAATAATCTAATAATTTGGGCTACATAATGCTAGCTAGATTATTGAATTTAAAAATGAATTTCTTCGTGACTTATCGGGATTCTGATTTATCTGTTTCTAGCCAGAGAGTTGATGAGAACACAATTGACATTTCCCTTCAACTCAAAGCCTCTCTCGAACTATCTGCCTTAATTATAATTTTTCCATATAGCAATGAATGCATCTTCTTCAGAATCATTACAAAAACCTAAAAGCTTCTTCAGTAACGACCGAACCCTCTTCCCATTTTCTTACATCCCAAAACTCTCTCTACTCATTTCCATTCCCCTTTTAACTCTGTTTTTAGTCTTACAAATCCAATCCCCTTCATGGTCTTTCTTGCAACAATGGAAGAACACCTTCATCAACAATCCATTATCTTCGTCACCCAACCAAACCCTCGAAATAGACTCCATGACTCAAAAGCTTCGGGATTCCGTCACATTTCTCCCTCTGAAAGACCTTCGTTTTGCAAACAAACCCCTCGAAGCCCACACGTGGTTTATGAGTTCCATGAATGATACCCACGAGGAAGGCGAAGTTTTATACCAACAGTTTCCATCCGAATCCTCCAAAGGTAGATTACTCTGCCTGAAAGGCCGCGACACCCGCGACGGTTCCCGGAATTACTATGCTCTGGCGTGGCCGGAATCACTTCCTCCGAACTCTGTCCTAATGAAAGGCCTCACTTTTATATCTAACAGTCATTACATTTACGATAACATATGGCATGGCCTATCTGCCATGGTTCCTTTCGTGGCTTGGCATAGAAAAAACGGTTGCCAATCAATTCCGACAAGATGGATCCTGTTTTATCGAGGTGAATTCAGATTCAAATTGGGAAATTGGCTAAACACCCTGATGGCGGCTACGTTTGGTCAAGTTCCTTACCTTGAAGGACTTAAAGAGATTGAAGATGGTGATAATAATAAGCGGCCGGTTTGCTTTGAAAAGGCTGTTGTGATGAGACACAACGAAGGAGGGATGTCCAAGGAGAGAAGAATGGGGGTTTATGATCTTATTAGGTGCAATGCTAGGTTGTTCTGTAATGTAAGTTTGGAAAGGACAACATCCGACGTAGGGATGACATTGCTTCTAAGGATTGGAGCTAGATCTTTCAAGAATGATTCAGCTGTGGTTGGGATCTTCGAGAAGGTTTGTAAGGAAGTAGAGGGCTGTCGGTTAATGGTGGCTTACTCCAACAATCTTACCGTTTGTGAACAGGTTAGTATTAGTAACTAAAATCTTCTTGATTTTGATTTGATTTAGGCATATATTAGCCCTTAAACTTGTAAAAAAAGAGACAAATCAGTTTAAGAGTTTTCAATTTTTTAAAAATTGCACGTATGAATTTGCAAACCGTATTTAGCCCTTTGTTAGACGGAAATTGATACAACTCCGTTAACTACTGCCGTGTCATCCAAAATTTTTAACTTCAGATTCTCCAATGATTAACGGAGCCAAATGGTTAAATGTGGTCGAAATTGCAAATTAGGCGTGCAATTGAAAAAAATTCGGGAGTTCAAGAGTTAATTTGTCCATTTTTTTACAAGTTTTAAGGTAAAAATGTCTATTAAATCATTTAATTTATTTTAACTATATTTAAATAATACAACAATCAGATATGATATAGAATGCTTAACTTGTTTATGAATTACTTATCGATCCAGGTGAAATTGATGAGTTCAACAGATATCTTAATATCCCCACATGGGGCTCAATTGTCAAACTTGTTCCTAATGGATCGAAATAGCAGTGTGATGGAGTTGTTTCCCAAAGGATGGCTGGAATATGCCGGGGTAGGGCAATACGTGTTTCATTGGTTGGCTAGTTGGTCCGGAATGAGGCACCGAGGCACATGGAGAGACCCTGACGGTGAAAATTGCCCCTACCGCAATGATGATCAACGTTGTATGTCAATGTACAAAAATGGCAGAATTGGATACAATGAGACCCAATTTTCTGCTTGGGCTAGAGATGTCTTAAATGATTATGTCAAAACAAGCAAGTTAGAAGAGACTTCAAAACAGGGACTTTCTATTTCCAAAACTTGTGATTGCAGTTAATTGGTCTTTCTTTTTCTTTCGTTTAAAAAAATGGAACGGATTGCAAGGTCCGTTTAAAATATTGTATTCTTTTCATGGCCATTGTTATTAGAGACAATGGTTCGACTTATTTTTGCATTTCATGTATATATAACGTGTTTCTATGACTTGGAAATTGGAATAAGAACAACATTTTTTTTTTGACAAGGGGCAAAGTGTCCTTTATTTCAAATTTTAGGGGGTAAAGTTGGACAAAAAAATATTATGGATAAAGTGTCCTTTTTGTGATAGGATTTTGGACATTAAGCCGATCTTTCATCGTTGACTTCCAATCGAATCGAATTCGTTACAGATAGATTTGGGCAAGTTTTCGGGTTTAGATTAGATTTTACCACCTCTACCACCAACGTCATATGATCTTGAAACAAAATACATGCGTGAATGACAAAAAATGCATAAATATTTTCACCAAAAAAATGCATAAATATAAACTTGACAAAAACTTGAGTTCCTGCATATAAAAGTTAGAGGCGTGCTCATGATCAGCGGTTAACGGCTTTTTAATACTTAGATAGGAAGGAGACATGGATGATTTAATAGAAGATACCTATTTGAGACGGGCTTTTAAATCTCGAAGAACCAATTAAAAATGTTCTATAACAAAATAAAATCAATCTAAGTATACATGTGTAACGCAACTCTTGATATGTAATGGAAATAAATTATTTACTCATTTTCCATCATTTTATTTTTAAATCATTCAGGTAGCTAATTAAATGATTTAGAAGATATAAATTAATATATAATATATCTATCCTATATATAAAAGTACGAGTTTTGAGAAACTTTTGAATCGATCATTGTAATCTTATTTTTTTAAATATATCTCTTAAATACCCTTACTTAAACTATTGTAGTTTTATTCAACTAAAAACTCTATTTTTATTTAATTATTAAATCTAATTTATTTATTTTTACCATTTTACTATTTTTTAATAAAAATTGGATTTATTAAAATTTTTAATATACAGTTTTATTCTACCAAAAACTCTATTTTCATTTAATTAAATTCAATATTTTATAATTATTTTATTTTTACCATTTTAATTGTTCTATTTGATAGTTTAATATATTATGATTAAAATTTATTATTTCCTTAGAATGCAATTATTTTATTTGATTTATAATTAATTTTTTACTAGATAAATATAACCCTTATTGTAGGTTTAAATTTAAAAGGGTTGGATTGGATTCAGATCGCTCAAATGTCGGGTTATTTGGCTTTGGATCAATTCTGGTTTTAGTCATTTTAAGTGTCAGTTCATATGGTTCAGATGATTTCAGGTTTGGTTCTTTTTGGATTCGGATCATTTAAATATAATTAATTTCAATTCGGATTAATCTCTCGGGGTTGATCGGGTTCAGGGTAATTTTAGGTCTGGGTCGTTTCAGGTTCGGATCCATTAAGGATTCGGGTCATTTCGGTTTCAGGATTGAACGAATTTTTTTGGTCAAATAAGGTCGGATCAATAGTTTGGTTTTGAGTACCGGTACTCGGGTCAAATTTTGCCAACTCTAATAGAATTTTTTAGAAATTAGTAGGTTGTTTAAAATTTTAATTTTCATTTAATTTAAACATATTGGATCACGTGCAACGTGCAACGCACGTGGAAGTAATGACTAGTAATATATAAAATCACAAAGATTGGTCCAATAATACAAGAAAAGAGAAAATCCAAATGATAAATTAGATAATATATAGACACTACTGAGGGATGAACCATGACAAGCATTTTATAAGTACACATGTGTAACCAATTGTACTCATTTTCCATCATTTTATTTTTAAATCATTTAGGAAGCTAATTAAAAGATTTAAAAGAAGATAAAATCAATACATATGTAAGGGTCCAAGAATATAAAAGTAGAGAAAATTAAAAATGATCATTTAAATATTTACCAAAAAAATGATCATTTAAATGCTAAGACACTACTATAAACATTTCCATCAATAAAACATTTAAACTTTCCATTTAAATATTCAAGTCGTGAACCAGACCAAGAAATCCACAATTAAACTTTTCATATATAGTCTTTTGATACTCTCCCAACCCATATATATAGTTGGTTATAAATAGCTCAAAAACTAGAGCCTGGTTTGCCCATATTCGAACCTTAACTAATTCTGATTATCATTACTAGTACCTACTCCAACAATTTCTAATTAATTACCTCAACATTCGATCTCGCTTAGTGCAAAAATGGCCACTTCCAAGTCCATGCCAACTTTTTGATATTCGCTTTCTTCATGGCATTGCCATTTTCAAGCATGGAGTAAACCGACCAATTAATTAGATCATCATAAGTATAAGTTTGATATCCTATAATTCGACTAAATATGATAATGATGATATTATCATCTTATAGTAATTAATAATTATTGTAAATGTATATTGCTTTTTTGAACTCTTACGAGTTACGGCCAACCGCAGAATGACAGAAAGCAGCCAACAAACAAAGTGTATTTCTTTTGGTCAATGAAAATGGATGAGAAGGTGAACTAACTAGGAACAAAACAATTTCCAATTTGGTTTTGTTGGATACAGTTGCATGTGTCTCTCTGCTTTAATTTGGAGTTTTATTTACACCTCTTTTCCTAGCTATATAAGTTGGAGGTTTAATTTTAAGGATTTTTATTATTTTCGATGTGGTTTAGATGTGAGAATTTTGTCAGTGTGAGTATTTTTTTTTATAACCTAGGCAGTGCTTGAGTTACATGTATTGAATAAATTGCCAGTTACTTATTACATTGTATTGCGTCCTTATATAAAAGGGTCATATTAAAACACAAATTGGCTAACAGCTTGACCAACTTGGATTTGGATGACATAAAACTTTCTGATTTGGTTGGCTTGTTAACTTTCTGATTAATAATTATAAAGGATGTTACCGTTTTTATATCCTATTTTAATTTTATTTGTTTGCTGTCTAACAGATTATAAACATGTGAAAAAAAAGGTTAGGGTTCAGGGGTAGTCGAGGCTCAATATGATCACGGGATAAGAGGGTTAGTAAAAAAATCACGCACAAAAGTCAAAACGATATAAAAAATGGCAGAATTGGATACAGTGAGACCCATTTTTCTGCTTTGGGCTAGGGATGCTTTCGATATCAAAACAAGCAAGTTAGAAGAGATATTAAAACATGGACAACCTTCTAATTCCAAAACTTGTGATTGCAATTAATTGGTCTTTTAGGTTCCTTTGTAGGTCATGGGCCATGCCCATGCCTTTGAAGTTTGAATCTAGAGCCAATGAAATTAACTTATTTTTGCATTTCATGTATATAATAGATTGTTTCAGAATTTAAACCCATCTAGAAATTGGAAATTGGAATAAGAGCAGCATTATTCATTTGATGTCAATTTGGGGTCCTCATTTCTAATGCATAAGCCATAATAATGCATTCCCTTTATGGTAAACAAGAACTTATATGAAACTTTCCAAAAATTCTTTGGATTCTTCACTTTTGAGTCAGCCCAATCTCAAATGGACCAATTTGTCTTTCCAGGTCTGAATATATGATCTCAAGTGGACTTCATTATCAAACACCCAAAGACCAAAACTGATCAGTTTAAGCATTCACAGTCAGTCTCAACTCAAAGATCATCTTTGCCCCACCAAACTCCAGTTTGAAATGGAGTTGAGGAGCTTTTAACATTTCACAATAATAAAATGCCAAAAATATGAAAATATCACACCTTACTAGGAATTGGGAAAAAAGTTGTGAAATTTGTTTCCTTTTCTTTTCTCATTATTATGATCCATGAGGAGGAGGAGAGAGAGGGCATTCTCAAATCTCATCCCTGAAAATTAATCAAAAACTATGAAATTGGGCCCTCCAAAAATAACTCATGGACCCCTTCTAAAGATAAAGCAAAAAAAAATCTATCTGGATGGGCTTTTTGGCCATCTCAAACCTCTTTTTATTTTTATAAAACTCTTTTGAGTCCAACAAAGGTGAGTGGGGGGAGTGGGTCATTAAAATATATTTCTTTTACATATTGTTCGAATTGAAATTTGTGCTGCAATCAAACAATCTTCACAGCACAAAACACTTTGGCAAAATGCAAGTGGGAGCTTTAAAATATACTCCCTCTATTCATTTTTAATTGTTCCTTTTAACCGATTTATTTCTTTAAGAAAAGTAATTAAATTTAGTTAATTTCCTAAATTCTATTACAATTTCACTTAATCTTCTTATAATACCCTTAAGCCATTGCTTCTTTCTAATTAAATACATGTTTGACATTTTAATTAAATACATGTTTCAAGAAGGATATTTCTGAAAAACAAGGGAAATTGACAATTAAAAAGGAACAGAGGAAGTAACACAAAAAGAACTTCATATACGAATGAATATACTAATTAGAAGATTGAGAATGTTTGGAAGATTTTTTGGGGTTCAAAATTTATGAGAAAGGGTGAAGAAAGTTGGGGGAGAAGAAAATTTGGGCAGTGGGTTAAGGCTTCAATGCATCCATGTCTGGCCAATCCCCAACAACCAAAGAGAAGATGCATGTGGCGAAGCAAATAGAGGGAATACGTGGCTCAACTCCCACCACCCACCTTCGATGGTTTCGCCATCACGTTCTCTTCCTCTCACTCACCCTTCAATTTGCTTCTCAGTCCTCATAACAATTACTCTACGTAGTAGTAATTTTTAAATTTAATGCTACTATACTATAAGTTTGAGTTAAGTACATTAAATTTGTACTCACTTTGTTTCCTAAGCGAGAGAAACATTATATTAAAAATTTTGAGCCAAATTAAATGTTCCGATGTGAAAATTTTATGGTATTATTTCCTATGTTTCTATTTATAAGTCCACATTTTTTATTCCTTTTTATTTATCATTTTATAGTACTATCAAGAAGACAATAATGACTAATTTTACATGTGTAGCCTTTTTTTAATTAAGGAGAAAGAATAAATATGTGTAACTAAATATTTAATTAAGAGTGTTTTAGAAAAGTAAATTAAAATATACATAAAATTCTACAAAATAATTTCCTTCTAAGTAATTATCTTAGTTGAAGATTTCGATTATCATAAACTTAGTACTCCATAAGTAACGGAGGGTGTATTTGCTTATTAATGATTTGAAAACGATGCATTTTGTAATGTATGCAAACTTTTACACTGATAAAAAGGCTTGGGGTTTGCTTTCTTGGTGCCAAAAAAAAGGCTTGGGGTTTTGTCAATTGGTAATTTGCTAAGAATAGAAAAGGAAATAAAAGTTGCCAATAATTGATTGGTATGTGTAACTTAAAAGTAATCAATTAGTTGAGATGATATGCGGTTAATTTCTATGTTAATAAAGGTGAAAATATAAATTCAAACATTTGTTGGAATGATTTTAACTTAATAGGTGATTGATATAAAAAGGATTAATTAGTCCCTCACAAAGCAGCTAATCTTCTTCCATTTTTAAATCCACCCCATCCATCTTAGGATTTAAACTTAAAATTTCTTATTGGAGATCCAAACTCTTAATCATTGGACTGTCCCCTCAACAACGACAACATATTTATTGGGAGGGTTAAACTTGTTACGCCACTAAAATAAGAAGAGATCTTTAATTAATTAAATTTAAAGAAAATGAAAATAGAATTTTGAAACTTAATTTTTTTTTTCACTCAAGTAAATTAATTTTCCAAAGTTTCAATCCATGATGGGTATTGTATATATAGAAAAACAAAAATTGCCACACTTGACAGGTCATATCATTAAATGTTGTTTTGCACGAGCACTCATCCATCCTATCCTAATAGGAGTACATAATAATCGACCTCTATGCCTCTAGTCTAGCTTATTATAAAGTTTTTTTCTTTCGGAACT
>AWWV01009631.1:0-60917 GCA_001974805.1 Corchorus capsularis | reverse complement strand
TATATATATATATATATATATATGATTTTGTAAAAATGGTATATTGAGGGTGACATTGTGAGCCATTTGCAATAATGGTGAAATTGGAAATTTTGTTACCACAAAAAATTGTTCCATTGAATTAAATCTATTATGTGAGTTATAATCTTATACTATATAGTCTCTCCGTTCTGAATTGAATGTTCACATATTTGATTTTTTTTGTCAAACGATTTCGTTTTTGATCATTAATTATGAAAAATTTATATACAATTAAACTTTTCAAAAATATGCTTTGCAAAATTTAAGTTTTAAATTTTCCAAAGTTTATTTTTTAAAAATTTTAAAAATTATATTTTTGTAATAATTAATGGTCAAAATTGTTTTATTTGACTTAAAAAAATCTAATGTGGTCATTCAATTCGGAACGGAGGGAGTAGTTAAGATAATATTCTGTTAATGTGGAGGTTCTGAATTTAGGACCTCATAGAGTTATAGTTAAAGTACGAGTACACCTATCAGTTGATCTAACAACTAAGGTGTTTTTAGAAGTTAATTTGAATTAACAACGACTAAAGGCTCAAATAAAGGCCCGAACTTTCATAAAAATCTCAAATAAGGGCCCAAAAACACAATTTCAACAAATTAAAGTACATATTTAGTAGATTATGACATATTGTGCAAGATATTAGCTAATACTAGTGTGTGAGGTGTATATAAATTAAAAAGCACGGAAAAATTTTGTATCATACTACTTTTATTGAATTTATTTGGATTAAAATGTTTTGATTTTTAATTAATTTAATAACACCATTTTTCTATCAAAATTGATGTGTAGGCATGGCAAGCATTGGTTTTCATATGAGGAGAACCTAATTTGTAAAAATTTACTTAGTGTGTCTTCTAATTTGTTGAAATTGTGTTTTGGGGCCCTTATTTGAGATTTTTATAAAAGTTCGGGCACTTATTTGAGATTACAGCCTAACAACATTGTATCGGTTGATGAGATCCATAACTAATGTGTTAGAATTGATTAATCTGAAATTTTTTGACCTCCTATATATAGTTTGGGTGTATGATGCAATAATTAAAAAACAATAATCATTGGGTGTTAAATAAGATGGTTGGTGGGTTGGCTAGATTTCATATTGCTTCTTTGGTGCAACTATAACTATTTTCTTTCTTTTGGGGGACACCGTGAAATCAGCTAAGTAATTTTTTTTTCTCATTATAAATTTCATTAATGTCTATCATATATATTATTATAATACTATTTTTGTACCTATGTTTCTGATATGGTGCCACAACCCCATTTTTTTGCTACTCATGAACATGATATTGAAATGAGCTACACAATAGGAGGTAGCCCTCTCCTTTCCCATAATCCCACCCCGTCCATCCCAGGATTTGAACCCGGAACCTCCCATAAGAAGTCCCAAGCTTTAACCGCTGGGGTGTTCCCTTGAGGACCCATAATTGAAAAGAAAGAGACAATATAAGAAAAGAAGAACTATATATACTCATGAGTCATGAGAAGCAAAATAAGAAAAACACAGAGTTACCCACTAACACTTGTTCGATCAGTTCACTCAAAAAAAAAAAACACTTGTTTGAGTGGGAAGGAACTCATAAAGTAATAACCCAGCCTTAAACAATGGATTTGATTTATGTAAATGGAAAAACCAGGTATTAAGAAAACTTCCTAAATACCTAAATACAAACAAAAATTACAGAGTTACCCTAATTCTTTCTTTTTATTATGTTATTAATTAATTAACAAAGATTTCTTTTATTAGATAATAATAATAATAATGGCTTTTATTCAGTTAAGTAATCACCATTCTTCAAGGGCAGAATATAATGGAAATTCCTAGCTTGCAACGTTACAGTTGGAATATCAAGAAGGTGTTCAAACTTAGGAATATTGCAATGCAATTTATTCAGAGTAATGGTGCATGGAACTTGTCTATGGATTCTTTTCAGCCTTATGCAGTGTATGAGATTTTGAGACATAAGAATTTGAAGGTGAGTTGGCATAGACTGTTTTGGTATTCTTGCAATTTGTCAAAGCACTCTATTGTGACTTGGATGGCCATTCTTGATAGGTTACCCACTAAAGATAGACTGCTTCACTGGAACATCCTAATTGATAATGTCGATTGTGTGCTTTGTGGATTATGCCCTGAATCTAAAGATCACCTTTTCTTTGAAGGTGAGTTGGCATAGACTGTTTTGGTATTCTTGCAATTTGTCAAAGCACTCTATTGTGACTTGGATGGCCATTCTTAATAGGTTACCCACTAAAGATAGACTGCTTCACTAGAACATCCTGATTGATAATGTCGATTGTGTGCTTTGTGGATTATGCCCTGAATCTAGAGATCACTTTTTCTTTGATTGTGATTACTCTAGATTGCTTTGGGAGCGTATTCTAAGGGCTTGCAGATTACATAGACCAGTTAAGGACTGGAATGGTGAGTTGCAATGGGCTGTTACTCGTATTAAGGGTAAGTCCTTGCTTACATTGATCTTGAAGCTGGCATGAAATGCTTATTGTTATGCCATTTGGAGGGAGCGAAATGCTAGAATTTTTCAGGGAAAGATGCAAATTGTGGACCAAGTCTTTTCTATTATCTCTGATGTTATTAGAGTTAGACTTAATGGTTTTAGCAATGTTACTAAGGATCATGTAAATGTGTTCCTTTGTAATAGTTGGAGTTTATATTTAAATTGGTAGTTGTTATGCAGCTTCTTCTTTGTATTTTGGTTGACTTGTAAAAATTTTTTTTCCTACTACTGGATAAATACATACATATTTATCCAAAAAAAATAATAATAATGGCTTTTAATATTTTAGGGGGAATACCACTAGTAATGTGAAATGTCGGATGGATGTGTAGGATTTATTATAGGTTACTAGTGGTATAACTATTGTGATAATTGTGATAGTATTTTAATAATTGAAATTAGATTTTTTTTGGCCAGATAATTGAAATTAGATCACGTTACGGAAAGAACATAAGTGAGATAAATCGGTAGAAGTAGAATAACATATCACTATCATATCACGAAAACTAAGCCTTAAAAAGGAAATGCTACATGATTAAACAATGAGTGGGGCTTACTAGGCAAACTCAATTACTGGCCATGCATATATAATCAACTATCAATTTCATATGGAGACAAGCCATATTCAATTCGAGTTTGGTCTTAGAGATTACTAACTCATTCTTTATAGTGTTTGTTCAAATTTCTTTTCTTTTCTTTTCCTTTTGAACTTCTTCATATATGTGCAAACAAAAGAAAATGGGGAGAAAAAACTATTGCATGCTTTCTTGACAATCAAGAGAGAACATGTCTTCGGTTGCTTTCAAAATCCAGAAGGTGACTTTTGGCATAGTCTGATCAGTTCATGGTGATGACACATGACTATGAATTATGATTGCGGCTAATTGGTTAGAAGCCTCATCAGTTTCTTGGCCACCGCCAAGTCTTATCTCTCTGATAATAATTGAATACAACATGAAATAAAGAAATTGATTTTATTTGGGTATGCCGATGTTTTATGTAGGAAAAAGAATCATAAATTTTCAAAGGGATTAATGGTATATCATTGATCTTAGAGATGAAGTAATCTTAGCAACTCGTAAATAAATCTATTAGGTACTGAGACTCATGACTATAAAATTTGGTATAATAAGCAAACTTAATCGTGATAAATTATTAATTAGTTTGGTCATGACCAAAGTAATATTTTTTTGAAAGTTAATTAGGCATGCATGGTATAATAAGATGCTTACAATTAATGAAGAACTAATTATAGTTAGTTACAAGTAATTAAGTTCAAGTTAAGGGAAGTAGTACCGTCATTATTTCTCAAGATTTTCATGGTACACTTGGAATTGGAGACACATGAAAAATTTGGGTCATTAATTATAGTTTTGAAATACATGACTTGTCATCATTGAAGAAATAATTAGTTTGGCAAGGGAGAAAAGATGAAAAACAATATTGATCCCCTTAATTCCCACAAATCCAAAAAAAAAAAATCACTATACCCTAAGAAAAATCACTATTATTAATTTCAACAAATGGGAATTATTGGACCACAAAGGAACAATGCATATAGACCATTCAAAAACCATGCAAAAAGTAAAAGACACAAAGGGTATATAAATCAGTTGTACGGCAATGCAGCCTGAATCCAGGCCCCAAGTATTCTCCCTTTGCTTGCCACATAGTAGAAGAAGAAGAGGCAGTTTCATAATGGACCACTTCCTCGTTTTAATTCGAGGAAATACTCCCAAAACTGTAAAAATTTTCATTTTTTCTTGAAAGATCAAGGCTATATTTACCAATTGTTATAGTTTAATTTCTAACAAAAAAGTGCTCAAACCTAACAGTAGTTATAACATGAAAAGTTGCTTTAAATTTTTACAAGACATGTCATACAATTGAAACAGAGATTTTGCTTTTACAAAAATAATTTGTGAAACTTTGTGTGTGGCCAAAAATATACATATGCAACCAAAAGGTTTTAAACAAGCTGGATTTGACAGTTTGATGATCTTAATATATATGAGAAAAGATTACTATTTTTGTTTCACATTGTAAAACCTGATCAATTCCCTATATTTGACATAATAATTACATAAACACCAAATGATCAAGTGTGTATTAATTAAGTAGAAGAAATTAGAATCATGCAGTGTGGTAAGAGATAGAGACCATGCCCTCATCCAACTGGAATAATCACTGGCCCTACTCTCCTTATCTCCATCACTTTCCTGTTGGAAGCTTGTGTTTATTGCCCTTTGCCTTCTCTCTCTTTTCTCTCTTTCATTTATGTGTGAATTATTAAGTATTGACTATTTCTCACTCTAAAAATGATCAGTAAAATATTGCTATTATGCTATAGTATAGTAATATATTGGTGGGCTCATGGAATCAGCAGGACAGAAGCAAAAACAAACATATATCTGAAGAACAGTGAAAAGTCCTACACTTTTTGGACTGAGAAGAGAGCCTTTGTATAGATAAAGGGAAAACAAATTACTTCTCATAAATCCAGCTTTAGCCAGTCCAAAATGCATGGTGTACTGGTGGTGGTGGTGGACATGCTTATCATTTCTCACAGTAACTAATTAAGAAGAAGAAAAAGAAATTAAAGAAGAACATTTATTAATAATCATATGCCATTCATCAATTGGACCACCAATTAATACTACCAAGTCAGGCAGGGTATACAGTGAATTGAAATTTGATCTCCCCAATTGCTTCAATTTTTCTGGGGGACACACATTCCTTGCCCCAGTGCCTTTGGGGTCCATATTTGCTGAACTTTCTGGAATGGTAAAATTGTACCCTTTTATTTATCCAAAAAAAAAAAATTGTACCCTTTTATTAATTGAATTGAAAGTGTAGTACTGCAAAGTTAATTCTAAATGTTTCCCACCAGTATTTATTGCTATGATTGATATACGGTCAGCCAATTTAATCTTGGTATCAACTTGAAATATTCTGTACATTGGGAGAGTTTTTCTTAATTTGATATCAACTTGAATGACAAAGTGTTAAATAGTTTGATATTAATACACTCTTGTTAAGGGAAGAGTGGGAAAATAAAAGAAGAACAATGAGAATAATGAATGATCAATTCATGATTCAATTTAAAACTTGAGAAAATCATTGATGACTGAATAATATATGCTACGGTCAACAGAGAGTCATGGGGATAAGAAATACAAGTATGATAATATTTTCATTGATTATTCCAATATTAATTCTTGGATCAATCTACAAAACTATTCATGTAGTTTCTCTATATTTTTCACTCTCTTTCAACGTTTGACTATTCTAGTTAGAATGAAGAGGGTCTACGAAATCAAAGCAAAACCAATGTCAGTTAAATCTTTTTTTTTTGGTACATAAGATGTCGACAATGTCAGCTAAGCTCTCCGAACAGCGATATCATTTGCATCATGTTCCAGCAACGGACGGATCTCCGTAGGTGGCTCTAAAAGTGTCAAACAACCAAGCGGTGAAACCTGCCCCATGTTGGCTAGAAAATCAGCACATCTATTACCCTCACGATACACGTGAGAGATGTCACAAATCCAATCTCCTTGCACTAGAGCTAGAGCGTCTTGGACCAACGTCGAGTTCTGGTGCGATACTCCAATGCCTTGTTTCAAGAAAGTGACCACAACACTCGCATCCAATTGCACAAATACATTATTCAAACCAAGGGCCTTAGCTTGTCTCAAGCCTTCTCGAATGCCCCAGAGCTCGGCGGATAGGCTATATGTTATCCCAATATTCATGACAAATCCCCGAATCCACCGTCCCGACGAATCACGGATTAAACCTCCTGCGGAAGCTTGGCCAGAATCATGTTTCACTGCACCATCTGTATTCAAAGTATAAGAACCCGGCGGAGGTTTCTGCCAAGTCACCCACTTAGCAATGCGCTGGTTGTCCCTACTTTGCTTCGCATAAGCTGCTTCAATCTCACCAGCCACTTTACAAGCTCGATACCATACCATACTAGCCGATTCCTGTAAATTTTGAAAAACCAAAGAGTTTCTCCTTTTCCATATACACCAAATAATCACAATGAAAGTCAAGGCCCATGGAACCAATCCGACAAGATAATTAACCTGGGAACAATTTTTAATCAACCAATCTTGGAGAGATTGATCATAAAAGCCATAAGGAGCACCTGCCAAAGCAAAACAACAATTCCAAACCTCTCTGGCAAAAGTACAGTCCCTAAACAAGTGAATAGCAGACTCGGGAGCACTTAGACAAGTCGGACACAAAGAACTTACCCCCACTTGCCGACGTGCTCGATTAATATTTGTATTGAGCTTGTCTTGATATAGCAGCCACAAAAAGAACCTCATACGTTCAGTGCCCTTGCACTTGCAAATCCACTGCACATCCGGCAATTGCTGAGCCCGTATGTGATCTTTTTGTATCAACCAAAAAGCAGAGCTAGCCGAGAAATTACCCAGGCTTTCCCCACTCCAAACTACCGCATCTAGCCTATCCTCCACATAAGGCAAAGGAATTACTTGGATCCTTTGTACACAAAAAGGTGGCAGCACATGTTGTATATTAGACAAGTCCCATTGTTTGTCATGGGTAATAAGTTTGTCAACTGTCCAAGACCTCATATGGGAAATGTCGCCTGTCACAAGCTCAATTAAGGGACCATCACACACCCACCAATCCATCCATATATTAACTTGAGACCCATCACCAATTAACCATCTCTGACCTTTTCTCAAAAGAAACCGACTTTGCAAAATCCCCCGCCATGTCGAAGAAGAGCCTGATTTTTTAGCTACCTCATGTAGAGAGGTATTCTTGAGATACTTCTTTTGCAGAACTTCACAAGCTAAGGACTCCTTATGTGTAACTAACGCCCAACCAAACTTGGCCAACAAAGACAAATTTGCTTCACGTGTTTGGCGAATCCCTAAACTTCCATAGCGCCGAGGCAAACATACTCTCTCCCAGTGAACAAGATGGTTATAACTATAGTTTTCAACTCCTCCCCATAAAAAATTTCTCGCCAGTCTGTCTAATTGGGAGCAAATGGAAACGGGCAGCAATGCAGTTTGCATAGTATAAATAGGCATGGCATTCATAACAGATTGCACTAGCACTCGACGACCCGCTCGCGAGAGCACATTTTTCTTCCAACTGCTCAAACGAACCCGAACTTTATCAACTAGCCTCGCATAGTGCTCTTTCAAAGCACGCTTATGAATAATTGGAACTCCTAAATAAATACCCTAGTCAGCTGTAAGAGGAATCCCACATAACGAGCTCAATAAATTCATAGTCTGTCTAGGCACATTCGGGGACACAAACAGCATTGACTTATGAAGATTCATCACCAAACCCGAAGCCCTTGCAAATTTAGTTAAAACTTCTTTAACAACCTCAATTTGACCTTGCGAAGCCTGAGTGAATAACATCAAATCATCCGCAAAGAATAAGTGAGATATAGCAGGGCCATTCCGAGAAGCCTTGACAGGCTTCCAACGTTTCTTACGGACTTTCTCCTGTATCATATGAGACAGCTTCTCCATGCACAAAATAAACAGATATGGAGAAAGAGGATCTCCCTGACGGAGTCCCCTCTTCGCCTGGAAATAAGGTTGTGCTTCACCATTCCAAATAACCGAGAGCTGATTTGAAGACACACAAAACATGATGAGATTAATCAAATGAGGAGGAAATCTGAAGTCAAATAGAACCTGTCTCAAGAAATTCCAACTGACACTATCATAGGCCTTGTGAAGATCAATTTTTAGAACCATACCACCCCTATGACCTTTCCGTTTCATAAGAGAATGAACAATTTCCTGTGTGATGACAATGTTATCTCCTGTACCACGACCTGGGAGAAAACTACTTTGGAACGGGCCAATCAAGTTGGACAACAGAGGCCGAATCCTGTTCACCAAAGCTTTAGAAAGGATTTTATAGGCCGAATTTAACAAAGTAATTGGCCTAAAATCAGCCATGGAACAACGGCTATCAGACTTGGGAATTAAAGTAACATGTGCTTTCGCCATATCTAACGGGAAGCACCCCTCGACCATAGCCTTGTTCATGAACATAAGAACCTTGTCCTTAATTACATCCCATGCACGTTGTAAGAATAAAGGTTGTATTCCATTGGGCCCTGGTGCCTTCAAACCATGCATGGCAAATAATGCTGCTTTGGCTTCTTCCATCGAGAAAGCCACCACTAATACTTCACTCTCATTTGCATTAATCAAAGGCTGCCATTGAGCTAAAGAATCAACTAATGGGACTACTTCTTTTTCATCAAAAAGAGCCTTATAGAAATTTACAGCATGTTGTTTCAAGCAGACAGGATCATCCACCCATTCACCATCAATTTGCAGCCTGGAAACTTTATCTCTATTCCGACGCACCAGTGTCGAGAGATGATAGAAGCGAGTATTTCTATCCCCATCCCGAATCCACTGGGTACGTGATTTCTGATACCACAACAATTCCTCCTGGTAGAGCGTATCTTGGTACTCTCTCAATAAATCACGCTCTAAGTTTTGCAAAAAATTTGAACTTCCATACGCATCAGATCTTTGGATACCCGATAACCGAGCCACCAGTCCACGTTTTCTCTTGAAAATGTTACCGAAGGTGTCCCCATTCCAGGCTTGTAACTTCTCTCTTGTACTAATAATAGAGCTTGAGAGATCATTCCCACAATTCCAGGCCTCCCGAAAAACTTCATCAAAATCCCCATGAGTAATCCAAGCAGCTTGAAAACGAAAGGGTCTCCCATCACCAGGCGGAGGAGCAATCAAATCCGTATCAAACAAAATTAGGTGATGATCAGAATGAACACAAGGAAGATTAATAACTTTGCCCTCAGAAAAATGTTCAATGGCTAAATTATTACCAAGAACCCGATCCAACCTTTCACATAGAACCACCCTCCCATTAACAGTTTTCCTCCAAGTAAAACTGCAACCGGAAGCACCAAGGTCCGACAAACCACATTATTCCCAATGCTCAACAAACTTAGGAGCGGAATTGACACGAAAATCCGCTCCCCCACTCTTCTCATTCACAGAGGCTATATCATTAAAATCCCCCATCACAAACCACGGTTGATCAATAAACTGTGAGCGAGACCGAAGATCTTCCCAAAATTCCTCCTTCCAATGGCAGCGTGGCTGAACATAAACACCAGAAAGAAACCAAGAGCGGTGTCTCTCTAACACTCGGACATGGATAGCTTGATGTGTAGATGCAATCACCTGAATATTAAACGAAGCCTTCCAAAGAAAAATAATACCCCCCGCCAAACTCAACGAAGGCACAACACAACTCAAATCAAACCCCAATTTAACCCCGAAGTCCACTGCCACTTGAGTATCCGTACACTTCATCTCCATTAAAATGACAACATCAGGATGAAATTGCGTGATTAAATCTCGACAATTGCGAAGACACTTTTGATTCTTAATTCCTCGACAATTCCAGGATATCACTCTCATTGAGAAACTGAGGAATTGAACTGTAATGCTAGCCCAGCAAGCACCGGATCATCCACAACTAACTGTTGAGTATCAATTTTTGATGTAGAGACAGGCTCCTCTCTATCAATTACAGCGGTTTTTCCCGCAATCAAATCCCCTCCCATGGCGGTAGACTCGCCCATGGTGATATCTGGTGGCTTCGGATTTGGTTGGGGAATAAAATCAAGTAACACAACCTCAGGAGATGTTAGTCGATTCTCCAACTCGACATCAACCTGCAAGTCAGTAGTAGAAGTAACAAGAATATTCGGCTTTGGGTCGGGCCCTGGAGGAACATTAGCTTTAGGAAGCCAAGCTTTCACTTCTTTAGTAACCATGGATTGGGCATTAACCAAAGGGGTGATCTTACGGGCCGCCCCAGCTTTCTCATGACTAGGATGTGAATAAGGTTTGGATCTCTCCATGGACCTATTTCTAGGCCGATTTTTGGAAGAAAGAACTCGGGTCCTACTAGAAAAGCCCGAAACTTGGCTAGATGAGCCCAAGGTTTGGGAAGATTTCGGATTTTCAGCATTGATAGCAGGATCAATTTCAAATTGCGTTTCGGCCACAACTTGCGGCAAAACTTGAGTCATCACGTCCTCCTCTCTCTCCTTTCCAGTAAATTTTCTAGAAGAAGATTGCGTAGTAGCCTCACGCGTTTCCTCAGTCCCCATTTGAATCCTTTCTTCAACCCCCGGGGTTTCCTCTACCATATCCTCCAAGGACTCTAAAGCCCCAAATCTATTCTGAAAATCATGATTATTGCCAATTTGTGGATTCTTGCCCTTATACATTGATCCTATCTGAGATTTCCGCTTGACAAGATTCCAAGGTACAAAATTGCCGGCTGTATGTCTAGTTTCCATACGGGAGCCTCCTTCCTGCTTGTTCGACACCTCCGCCGCACCACCGGGTGTCTCCACCGGCTTATGATCTGGACAAGAATCCATACGATGGCCAACTACCCCGCACGAGAAGCAGACAGTATGAAGGGCCTCGTATTCAACATCCTGAGATAGGCCTCCCACCTGCACGCGAGACACCAAAGGCTTGGACAAATCTACTTCAACACATATCCTAGCGAACCTCCCTCTAGTTGCTTTGCTTGTATTTGTATCCAAACGGATTGGTCTCCCCAATTGTCTACCAACATCCATCAACATCGCAAAATTGAAGTACTCAATCGCCAATTCTGGTAAGCGAACCCAAATAGCCATATTACCAATAGTGGCTGTGGAGGGGCGAAAATTAGGCTTCCACCGTTGAACCACCAAGTAGTGATCCATCATCTTCCAAGGTCCTCCTGAAAGAATCCTCGCAGCCGCCTCCTTCGTTCGAAATTTGATAACATAATAGCCATGTCCAAGATCAATCATCTCATCCTCCTCCCTTAAACTCCATAATTTAACAAGCCTCTGATGGAAACTTTGGAAAGACAAAGATCGGCCTAAGAGCTATACAATGATTGAAAACCGCCATGGCTGCCTCAAGGCGTCTCTCCTTGTCTTATCAACAGGGACATACGGAACCCCTTCCTCAATGGTCGGTTCCGGTTCATCATCCTCAGAGAAAACCTCATCTTCCTCCATCACAATCTGATCAAAATTCCCCTGTGCGATGGCTTCCGCTTCAGACCTCTTTCCCCAAATAACCGACTGTAAAAAGGATTTAGCTGGGACGATTGGTAGCCCCTCATGACCTCCTGGAACAAGCGACTCTTTTAGCTTCTTGTTGCTCCTTGCAATCTGATCAGTTTCTTCTGATGAGAGTGTTTCACCATCGTTTCCCATATATGTCTTCACGTGGTTTAGATTACCAATGTCAGTTAAATCAAGTGAAAAGAAATAGGCCTCCTTGAATAAAGTCTTTGGTTCAAGTCTTATAATGGAGAAAATAGGTGCGAGGAAGGCTTTTTCATATGAGATCTGACATGTCCCCAAGGGGACATCCCAATGATTAAGAGCTTGGGACTTCTTGTGGTAGTCCCGGGTTCGAAATCTTGGATGGACGGGGTGGGATTATAGGAAAGGAGAGAACTACTTGCTATTGTGTATTCCATTTCAATAAAAGTTCATGAGTAGCAAAAAAAAAAATCAGATTTGACGTGATTCGATTTCAAATTATTGTGTATTCCATTTCAATAAAAGTTCATGAGTAGCAAAAAAAAAATCAGATTTGACGTGATTCGATTTCAAATTAATAAAAACTCAATGTGATTGCAGATATGTAGGAGAATTGTATCAAAATCCAAGTTAAAGCAAAACGTTCTTAATAATCCGAAAGACTTCTTCTTATATAACAAATTAACCGACTTAATTTTTACATTATTCATCATAGTGGTATTTTGGTAATTCACAGATTTCTTAAGAACACCTGCCCAAATGATACGTAAACTTAGCTCTATTCTATCACTGTCAAACTGAAGAATTTTTTTTCGAAATGCAATAATACTCCTATTTAATTAAAAAAAGAATTATTAAAGGAAAATTAACAACACAAAGTAAGAGAGATGCACAATGGAAAAGAGAAGAAAAGAAACTGAATCTCCCAGTCCCAGTATTACTCTTTTTTATGCAAAAAATCCAAAGCCAAATATATGAAAAGCGAATTGAGAAATGCAAGAAACGAAATGATCCAAAAACAGTAGGATACTATGCTGCCCATTTCTTCACAGCCTGTAAGAAGCCTTGAAAATCCGTGAGAAAGCCGACAATTCAAGATAATTCCAAGCATCCCATGTGGGATTCTTCCTTTTCTTCCCCTCATTAGCTCTCTCTTTGTTGTCTCACGAATTAGCTTCTCAGTTTTTTCTTCTTGTTTTTTTGGTTTTCCTTTCTTCCTCCTCTTCCTCTCTGTAACTCTGGTCTGTTGTAAGAGCCACTTCCCTGAGGAAAAAAAAAAAAAAAAAAAAAAAACCCTGTTCAGCTTTCTTCTGTTAGCCTGTTGATTTTTTCAGCATGTGGGATTCAGAGTCTGAATCTGTTAGAGGGAGAGAATATGGAAATGGAGTCCTTAGTTCCAGTAAACATGGCGTCAAGACTGATGGGTTTGAGCTAAGGGGCCAGTCCTGGTATGTTCATGGATTTTTTTTCTCTTTAGTTTTTTTGGGTTTGGATTGCATGTTAAATAGTTTCTTGATCATGTTAAAAGATAAAACAAAACAAATTATATATTCCTTATCCTATTGGAAATATCTCAATTTGCTTTCAGAACAAGAACTCGAAGCAAAGTTATTAGTTTCTGTCTTTCTGAAATATTTTGTCTCTTTTGCCAGGTACGTTGCTACTGACATTCCTAGTGATCTTCTAGTTCAAGTCACAGATGTCAGTTTTCACTTGCACAAGGTACCTATTTTATAATATATTTCCCAAAAGTTTCTAAATTTAGATTTCAGTTCCATAAAGTACTATACTATTGCTCTGAAAAATCGTATAACTTACTGTAATTTTCTCAACTTGGGGAAGTATCCCCTGCTTTCCCGAAGTGGAAAGATGAATAGGCTTATATACGAGTCACACGACCCAGACTTGAACAAAATTGTTTTGGAAGATCTTCCCGGAGGGCCAGAAGCATTTGAACTAGCAGCAAAATTCTGCTATGGGATTGCAGTGGATTTAACAGCAGGGAACATATCTGGTCTGAGGTGTGCTGCAGAGTACCTTGAAATGACAGAGGATTTAGAAGAAGGCAATCTTATATTCAAAACTGAAGCATTTCTCAGTTATGTTGTTCTATCCTCCTGGAGAGATTCCATTCTGGTATTGAAAAGTTGTGAAAAGCTTTCCCCATGGGCAGAAAACCTTCAAATTGTGAGAAGATGCAGTGAATCAATAGCTTGGAAAGCTTGTGCAAATCCGAAAGGAATCAAATGGGCATATACTGGAAAACACAATAATGTTTCTAGTCCCAAATGGAATGATTTGAAAGATTCAAGCCCTAGTCGAAGTCAGCCTGTTCCTCCTGATTGGTGGTTTGAAGATGTTTCAATCCTTCGGATTGATCATTTTGTAAGGGTTATTACAGCAATCAAGGTTAAAGGAATGAGATTTGAATTGATTGGAGCTTCAATTATGCATTATGCAGCAAAATGGTTACCAGGTTTGATAAAAGACAGTTCAGGGCAAGGAGATGATCATATGAGTATGAGTAGCAATAGTAACAGCAGTGGTGGCAGCAGTAGCTGGAAAGGTGGACTGCATATGATCGTCGCCGGTGCCGGAAATAAAGAAGACACTCCATCAATTCAGGCCAAAGATCAACGCATGATTATTGAAAGTCTCATTAGCATAATCCCACCCCAGAAAGACAGTGTTTCATGCAGTTTCCTTCTTCGGCTTTTAAGGATGGCTAATATGTTGAAAGTGGCACCTGCTTTGGTAACCGAATTGGAGAAACGAGTTGGAATGCAATTTGAACAGGCTACTTTGGCAGATCTTCTAATTCCTTCTTACAGCAAAACTGAGACATTGTATGATGTTGACCTTGTTCAGAGACTCCTGGAACATTTCCTGGTTCAGGAACAGACAGAAGGTTCAAGCCCTAGTAGACAGTCTTTTTCTGATAAACATATGTATGAAGGCACACAAAGAGGCACTAATCCAAATGCCAAGATGAGAGTTGCCAGGCTTGTTGATAGTTATCTTACAGAAGTTTCCAGGGATAGAAACCTGTCTCTCACAAAGTTTCAAGTACTAGCAGAAGCTTTGCCTGAGTCTGCAAGGACTTGTGATGATGGACTTTACCGAGCAATTGATTCCTATCTTAAGGTAATTTAATTTCCCTTTTCGAATACCCTTTGTTATAAAAATTCAATCCATAATGCAAATTGAGTAAATTTCAAGCAATAGCAAGCAAACCTATTTTATCTATGGGTAGTTTTAGTTGGTTTTGGAGTTTAATTTAGCCACTTTTAGCATTGAAGCATAGAGTCAAGCTGCTAATTGATTACTTTTCTTTCGGCTTATTAGCCTTTTTGCCCTTTGAACTATCACGTCAAGAACGTTTGACCCATAAACTTCAAATCGGGACATTTTGCCCCCCGAACTTCCAAAATCAGTACATTTTGCCCCCTGTTAGAGGGGACAAATTGTCCTGAATTTGGAAAGTTCAGGGGCAAATTGTCTCGATTTTAGTTTAGGGGGCGAATTGTCTCTAGCCCCATAATTCAGGAGGCAGAAAGGCTAATAAGCCCTTTTCTTTTAGAAATCTGATATGTGGTTAACTTCTTCATTCATAGGCGCATCCAACACTGTCTGAGCATGAAAGGAAGAGACTCTGCCGAGTAATGGACTGCCAAAAGCTCTCCATTGATGCCTGTATGCATGCTGCTCAAAACGAAAGGCTCCCATTGCGAGTTGTGGTGCAAGTGCTCTTCTCAGA
This sequence comes from Corchorus capsularis, assembly GCA_001974805.1. Classification (NCBI taxonomy): domain Eukaryota; kingdom Viridiplantae; phylum Streptophyta; class Magnoliopsida; order Malvales; family Malvaceae; genus Corchorus; species Corchorus capsularis. The sequence goes on along the minus strand of AWWV01009631.1, from coordinate 45,486 downwards.
ACAGGTGAAAATAAGCAATGCATTGGCCAACAGCACTCTCAAAGATCCAGCAGAATCTCAATACCAGCCAATGATACCGAACCGGAAGACATTACTTGAAGCAACACCACAATCATTCCAAGAAGGATGGACAGGTGCCAAGAAGGACATTAACACACTCAAGTTTGAGCTTGAGAGTGTCAAGGCTAAGTACCTTGAGCTCCAAAACGACATGGAGAATTTGCAACGACAATTCGATAAGATGTCAAAGCAGAAACAGACATCTGCATGGAGCAGTGGATGGAAGAAACTTAGCAAACTCACTAAGATGACAACTATAGAAAACCAGGACATTGGACCTCAAATGTCAACAACTGCTGATCAGACTAGAAAGCCACCTAGAAGATGGAGAAATTCAATTTCTTAAATGGAAGAAAGGGTCCAAGAAAAAACTGAAAAAAAAAAAAAAACTAAACAAAAATAAAAACAGAATGCCATAGATTTAATGAAAGAAAGGATTTGCCTTTGCTGCTTTTTTTTTCCCCTTCAAATTCTTCTCACCTTTTTGTCTAAATTTTTTGAGGAAGTGCAGTGTCAGTAGTTACCTTTGGAAAAGAGAAGAAAAAAAACAACCTACCATGACAGAAAAGTAAATTTGTGATTCAAAATTTGTTTGTTTTTCTGTGTGATTTGTTCTGGAGAATTCCATTTCTTTTATCTGTTTGATAATTCTTCTGTAATTCTCAATTGAGTTCATTTCATTCTTCTGTGATATAGACAGTGCCAAATCAAACGTAGGAAATTCATGAACAAGGATCAATCAAAACATAATAGACAATTAACCTACCAATAATTTGGCCATGAAGAGATAAGGCATATGCTGCAGACTGTACAAAATTAGACCAACTGCAGAAATATCACATGGAGAAATATTCTTGATTAGATAGAAACCGGGCAGAAGAAGGCCTTCTAAAATTCATGCAGGAAGAAAAGAAAACAGAACAGTTTTCATGCACATGTGCCAGGTAAAAGAGCAAACAAAAGTCCCATCAACACAAGAATTTGAAAAGCAAGTACCTAAATTCTTATGAATTCTGTCATGTTTTCTTGGTAACATAACAGCATCATTAATCAAAGTTCATCCTAAAACTTCTAAAAACAGGTTATCAGCTGCAGGAAAAGCTGTTAAACTAGATGTTGAACTAGGATTTATCGACCGGATTGATCATTGTGATACTTGTTTATAATCTTAAAATGGGTTTTGGAAGAAACAAATCTTGTTTCTTCCCAGTGTGTGAGAGTTACTTGCAAGCCTGGCAGTGGAACCCTTTGACATGAAATTTCACCATTATAATTTATAAACCATCAAAACTTTCATGAGGATCTATTAGGTTCCTCAAAAAGATCAGGAAACAAAGAAATCACAAGAAAATCTTGTCTTTCACCACCTATGGATCACATACTACATTAACACATGCAAAGATGTGACAACAAAGAACTATAACAACTAAGCAGAACAAGAAAAAGAACAATCTGTCCATATCTCCACAAGGTGATCCCACTTCACTTGCCAAAAAATTGAAACTTTGGTGTCCTATAAGGCTATACCTACTTAACTTTCACTTCAATATTGGAAACTTTACAATTTATCTTCCTTTTCCCCACTTTTTCTAGTGTTTTCACTAGCCTATATTTGGTCATGTTGCAATGTTTGGTCATGCGCCTTGTATGTGGCAGTGGCACCTAAAAGTAAAGTCTGCTTAATTGCAAAAGAAAGAAAGGAAAAACTTTTTTTTTTAATCAAAATATCAACATTTTGGGCAGATTTTACTACCCTTCATATATATGGTTGCAAAAGTGGGTATCTTGATGATCTTTAGGAGGTCCGAGGTGGGAGACAAACTATCTAACCTACAGTATAGGCATTAACAAAAGAGATTCATGAACCAAATCGCTTCAAAGTCCACTCTTGATACAAAAGGATGCACTGTGGGCGAGAGATTTCTGGTTTAGATTTTGAATGATCTTGCTAGAATTAAGGTTGTGTTCTATCACTTTGGGACCATGCACAATGCCAAATCATTGACAATTTTGGACGTAAAAAGAGCTAAGTATGGGAGATGAAATATTAAGAACTAAAAATTAAATTTCCCTTCTAGTTGAGACTTGAGATAATTAGAGGAATTTATCTAAGCGAGATCTTGACACTATACATATGATTATAAAGTAAATAATAAAATAAATCCTCCATTGACAACAAGACTTTACATGATTTTTCCATTTCTTCTACTATTTCACTATACATATGCATGCTTTCACACAATTCCCATTCATATTCACGCTAGAAATTGATCATGAATTGATTTTTCGTGTCTCATCGCCATTGTTTTGCATTAACACTGTAAACTTTTCTTGTTTTTTGACCATGGAAACTAAGGTACATTGAGCTAGGGCCAGAAACAGAGTGTACTCTGTAATATGAAGTACTTGAACCTGGTAATAGCTCTGTTTTCTTTAGATTCTAGATTCCTACAAGCAAATTGCCAATCGACAAGTTAGAAATGTAAAAGGTACAAAACGGGTTTTAACCTTTCACACTGCCAGTCAAGAGGGATATACTACTTGAGCCAAATGACCTGGGAAATATTCTTTGTTAAACCAAAAAAAAAAAGTGAAAACGAAGTCTTGTGGGACTCCATTTTTCAGCCTAGAGATAAGGTTTTAGAAAAAGTAACATTCTATTTACATTGAGTGACTCGTGAACTAACATTTTGATAGATGTCATTTAGCTATACAAAGCTGTATTTTTCTCCTTCAATTAACCCCCGGTAAGGCAGGATGCATGGAACCTTCTTTAGTCAATACCCTTATCATGTTTTGCCTCCTTCCTCATGATATAGACAAGAAAAAAGAAAAGTTTTGCAAGAGGAAAATTTGCACGAGACAACAAATCACAATTATATACTATAGTTACCATCATTATTGTGTTCATTATCATTGAATAGCAAAAACATCAAAATCCATAAGCTTGCTTTCACGGGCAAAAATGGGTAACTTTGATTAGCTTGCTAAGAAAGAAGTTGAAAGAAAGCAGCTAGGGAACATGATGTTTTATGCACATGTTAAAAGAGACTTACCTACACTATAATGATTTTGTATTTTTGTAGATTTTCACTTTTGGAATCAATAAAGAAATAGCCAACACATCCTTTCACATTCACACATAACTATTGGAAATGATAATACAACACTTTCATAGTTGGAGCTAAACCCAAATCGTTCATGCTCCAATTATTAGTACACACAAACATCATCAACTTATACAACAAACAAAATAACCCTGCAAATATAGCAGAAGAAGGGTCACACCCAAAGGACTAAGCTCACTCAAACAACACACCATTTTTATTGTTTTGTACAATGGTTTACCCAAGCTTCACGTGAAAACAAGCCAAACTTTTACCCTATGAGGATGATTTGATCAAATATGGACCCCAAAGGAGGAAAAAAAGACAAAGGGTGCTTTCCATGCATGTACATCCCAACCCAGGAAACTTGTCTTAATATCAACATGATGTGTTTTCATTTCAAGGTAATGAGAGAAGACAAAGCATAAAATCAAAGAGGAGAAAAAAAGGAGTAGGGTGGAGAGTGGGACCCAAGTTACCTAACGCGCATGCACCAAATCCATGGGGGCTCTCAACACTTCCGGAAAAGAGGGGGGGCCTCGTTTTACAGCACAGACCACCACTAGCAGCCTCCCCATGCGTCCAAAGCCTTGGTCACCTTTTGTTTTGGTTTCTTCTAATAAATCTTTAATGAAAAGCTAAAAGATAATCATTCATGGTCAACAAACAAAACCCCGTTTTCCTCCTTTAAGCAAAAGAGCTAATAGCATCCCGTTGCTTACATCACTTTCTTTATTGGCCCATTATATACAGAAAACAGCTCCTGGATAAAAGATGACAAACGGAGATGACCCCACAGAGCAAAAGCCGGTGTAGTGATTTCAAATTCATCAATCATTCAAGCCGAGAATTAGTTCTTTCTCACCCGTTTTATCTCTTTTTTCCCACCACTTAGCCAACAAGTTACTATAACGGAGGGAGTGCAACTTAGAAGTGGTTCACTCCTAAAGTTTCTGCTTCAAGCTTTAAAGACTTCAAGTAATCAATAGATTTATCAAGGACCAACAATGGGTTGTTTCCCTTTGCACCCGGTATTAAGCTCTCGAGGATTTTTAACGTCAAGCGAATCTTATCCTTCTTTGACTGTTTGTTATGTAAAAGGGAATCCATTTCCTCTCTTTCCTTTTGACCAATGGCATAGCTTGATTCTGCGTCGCTGTCATATTTGTGAGAGGTTTCCAATTTCACTGAACAAGAGGCATCCACCATCGATGATTGCTTATGCCAGCCATTCACCAGTTTTTGCCTTTTGTTTGGACCATTAGAGCTAGCAACTTCCTCCATCATATCATCAATTTGGTCTTCATTCAAGAAATTACGTTTGATTGCAACCGGAGAGTGATCGGTACTCATCACTTCATCATCATCATAATCATCATCATCATCATCATCATCATCAGAGTAAAGCAATGCATTGAGTTCTTCAGTATCTTCATGCATCTCACTCTCTTCAACACTTAAATGATTTTCATCACATTGCTCCTGTAAAGTTGGTGGACTCGGAGTGAAAGGACTCCTTTGATCAATTGCTTGCGCTGCATGCAAATCAAGACTGGAAGCTACTTCTGTAACAGCAGTAGTTGCATACTGAGATGGAGGGTGAACAGAATCATAAATCAACCTTGTATGACTCCCTGACTGATCAAAAATTACCAGTCTTTTCTGCAAGGAGCCAGAATCCACATTAGCCGTGCTGCCACCATGCCCCTTACCAATCATGAATGGCTGTTCTTTGAGATAAGAACCTGGAGAGGGCAAAAAGTTTGGGAAACAAGGGTCTAACTGCTGATGCAGCCCATTAGGATGATATTTTGGTTCTGTTCTCAAAGTGGAGATATTTGCCGACCATGGCATTGCCATATTTGCAGGTCGCGCATGAATGCCGGGAATTACACTAGGAACTAGAGACCCTGGCATTGAAATATTCACAGAAAACATGTGAGCACTGGGATTTATATATACAGGCGAACATCCTGGTTGCCTGGGCTCCAATGATGTGCTCATGCAACTTGATTTCAGCAGTTGCAAAGAAGATTGCTGTGGGAAAAACCAAGAATCGTTGGTCTCAACCATTCAACTAGAACAAGCACCTGTAGATGACAGATGAAAAGTAAATCTTTATCCAGGAAATGAACCGATAAAGCAGCAGCAAAGAAAACAAGATATAATAACCATACCAGGTGTCGGACAATGCTCAATCTTGTATTTTCAATTCTTTAAGGCTTTGACAGACAAACGTTTGAAAAGAAAAACTACAAATTCCAGCTTGACGATATAACACAAATATGGAATCAATCTACGTGACAGGTTTAAGCAAATGACGAAAGTACTCAGCCTGTAAAACAAAAAAATTTAAAGCATATTCAATGTAAATGGCCATTCATGAAATTGGTTAATAAGATTAATTACTTGGAGAAAAGCTAGATGGACCAAAAAACAAAAAAGAATTAGCTGAAACTAAACACTGAACTAACCTGGCAATCCTCCATTGGTTGAAAGCATGCAATTACTCTAACTACAATTGTTGGCTTTCCGGCAATCCCATTTTCATATTTTAATGCTCGAAATCTCGTTCGGCCTGCTGCTTGGCACACCATAACTACTTTCTTCCCTTTGATTAAGACTCACCTATTGATATAGGATGAGAACAAAAACAGACTCCCAAATACTAGAGCAAACCAGATTCACCAACTACAAGACCAAGAAGTTATCTAACTTGCAAGTTGTACTTGAGAAATCAGATCAAATCAAGAAACTGGCGGGAGGAGCTTGAGGTAGACTAATATATATAACTTCCAATCTCTCTAACTAATCCTATACTGATCACTAAAAAAGAAAAAATAGTGGGTAGATCCCATGGATGGTTGAGCAAAGATTAGCAAGGCGATAACAATGTTAAGGTGAAATGAAGGTTGGGGAGATTTTACAAAATAACTCTGCAGTACAAATTCAAGCGCACAACTTTCCTAAACACATCAACCAAGACACTAAACCAACGCATGCTGTCTCCCTTCAATGCTTCACCAAATTACCCACAGTTGCCGCTTCTTATATTGTACACAACCCAATATTAACTGCAAGAAAAAGATTTATAAGAATAGAACCAAGGGCACAAAAATTTAAAAATCATAAACTATATATAAGGGAGTGAAAACAAGATAATCCACTTTTTCCATATTTGAAGAAAACAAAAAATCTTGGACTAGTTGACAATGCTATAAAACGATCATATAAAAAAAATGCTTCATACATCTCTTTCCTAGAACTGAAAAGTTTGCCACACGAGTTCCATCTTCACTCCCCTCCCACCATTGTTACCATAAGAGAATTACAATCATAACAGACGTTCACTCCTATATCTCTAAACCGATATGCTCACCAAGCAGTATTTAATTTCAGAATAAATGTAATTTACCAAACTTATAGCAGGTAAAGTTCAATAGAAGTGTTTGTGGTTTTTAAGCAAGGAGAAACCAAAACTTACACATGTCCAACGTTAAAAAAAATATACTTTGTTGTTTAAAGTGATCCCTAGTCAAATTTTGTGTAAAATTAGCCTATTTTTCCTATCCCCTATACTTTCTCAGCAACTAAATGGAGGCTATTACAACCTACCAAAGGAAGAACAAATAGAAACCCCCCAAAATGAAGACTAATTATAAAAGTGGCAAAGTGATAAAATCAAACTCAACTCACTGATGTTCTTTAAATTCATCAAAAAAGAATCCCCAACAATGAAAAATAGGATAAGAATATACGAATAAGCTGAACTCATCAAGCAAAAGCAGCAGCAAACTAAAATACAACAACAAGAGCTTTTGAAGGAAACCCAAAGAAGCTTTCTCTCCAAAAATAGACAATCAACATGGGAAAAAATATAACACTTGGAAGAACCCATATATAAAAATAGGAAATAAAGAGCTCTTTTTCTTGCTATAAACAAGCAGAGAAGAAGACAATCTTAATTCAAGCAATATATATTGACAAACAACATAAAGGAACGTGCAAGAATGGAAAAAAAGAAGGGAACTTGAACATAACAAACTTACAGGAAAAAATTAGGCTTGCTACGGTGGTGGATCCAAGGGACCGAAGAGTTAAGCTGATAACAGAACCTTAAAATCTACGAGAAAAGGAAAGGGAAAGGAAGACAACAGTTAAACTGAGGAGGCAAAGGAGATGTGTCTAAAGAGGTGAATGAGTTAAGAGATGCTGAGAATATATAGACCATTTTGATTACCATTTTACCCTTCTTCTGATCTTCTACTTGCAATTATTGCTATACATTTTTTTACTGTTTCTGAACAGTAGTTGACCTGACCCATCTTACTGGTTAAAGTAACCTTTTTCTTCTAAAGTCTTGAAGTTACCGTTGAACTTTTCTTCCCAATGGGTTTAGGGGCTTGGGAGCCAATATTATTATTCTCACAAAAAAATTAGACTGAATCCAATCAGAAACAAATGGGCTTCATTTGGGCCTAGCTCATTTAACTACCCTAATGTTTTACTTATTCATCTTATCTTTACCTAAGTACAAGTCTTCCGGTTTCGGTAGTCACATTGTATACTCGTTAATCTACACTCTAGACTCTAGAGTCGAGTTGTCTTGATCTCAGATAGGAAAAACCCTCTTAAACAAATTTCATCATTTAAAAGACTCGAATATTCAAAGTCACATTTAAGCGACGTCGAACTCTTTCTACTCAACTTACATACGTCATTCCCTTACTCATCTTAGAAACGTAATAATAACTACTAAAATATACGTGGAACTTTTCATCCTACTATCAACAATTTAAAAATAATGAAGTACATAGTGGAGTTTTGTTGCACATTTTGATATTGAAATTCAACCTTATTATTGAAATTAAGAGTATAATAATAATTAATGTCTATTGTGTCGAATGAAAGGTACCAAATTTAGTACCGCTAAAGTAAGGTTTTTGATTCAAATTTTATAAATGAAGAAAATAGGCCTTATAAGCTTTTTACCACCATGGATTCCATATTATAACTTAACTTTGAATTAATCGGGATCAATGTACTTATTGAATATTGAGAGGTCTGTAAAAAAAAAAAGTATAATAAAATTCTATCAAACAATCACGCTACGGTTGATAAGAAATCAATTACTTCAACAATTTCATTATGACTTTAACAGTAGTAAACTTATCTAACAGGCTGACACTTATCAAATAGATTGATAGTAATATTAAATTTGAATTAATTATGAGAACCATTGCGAGTGATCAAACCCCTGTTTTGGAGTGTGAGATTTGAACCGATTAGCAATTGCCAATGATTTTAATGTCTGTAAATCGAATATTTGAGTAATATTACAATCATTTCTTTGCAAAAAAACACAAAGCATGTGTACCATTTTCTATATTGCATTGATCATAATAATAAGAAGATGAATCAAAGAGAGACAAAAACATGTGCCATTCACTCATTAACATCTAATCTACTCATTAGCAATCTAATCAGGTGATTAACCGAAATGCAAAGGCAACCCAAGTTTTGTTTTAATTTCCTTTTTACAGCTTCTAAGTTCTAACCAGTAATGAGATCGGGTGACCCACAAGGGAATGCAAAGTGTGTTATTTTTAGGGACCATTTAGAAAATTATGGAGGATTCAATCAAGTAGTTGCTTTCTTTCTCTCTCACTAGCTTTTTTGCACACCCCCAACAATCATAATTTCTAATTTAATTATAATCCTCGTGTATACATAAAAACCTCAATCCTCAAACAAAAGAAAAAAGTATATAATATAATAAAATAAATAATATCCAAAAGGAGCCTAATGTATTGAGAGATTTAACCACTTAATAATTTGTGTATTATTTAAGTATTAAATTATGAATGATAAAACCCATTTTGTTTGCCTTATTGCTTAGAGTGGAGGGAACAAGTATTGCACACCAAAACTAAATTTAATCATCCAATTATAACGTCTGCCTTTTGTGAGGCACTAGCAAAAATGCTTCCCCAAAAATACGCTCTTTGCTCTTCTGCTAATACTAAAATACATCAAAGACTTCATCAATGGCTTCAATAATTTCTATTTTAATTGAATAGTAGTATTTGATCACATTAATTGGATCAATCACTTTGGCAATTCATAAATGGTTGCTTTTATAAAAGTGAGCAATGGTCAGAAAGCTTTGTTATTTCTTTTTCCTTTTTGCAGAGGGGCTGAATGAAGAAAATGAAAAAGATGATTAGTATTATTTTCGTAGCAATCTTGAGTTATAATGTGCACATATATACTTTTCACTTGATTTATTTATAAGAGAAAGAATATGGAAGTCTACATAGCTTTTCGGTGGTGCGGTTGTTAGTGCCACCGCTGATTGTGGCATTGATGTGGGGAAATTGAGATTTCAGAATATGCATGGTTTGGGCATGGTGTTTTCCCGTCACAAGTTACTTATATCCTTATTCTAGGAGCACCATTAATGTTGGCTTCTATATCAAGACCCAAGTAGTAGAGAATTCTAATGTCACTATTGAAGAAGTTCAATGCCCCTTAAATAAGATCTTGATTCAAATATTGTAAATGGAGAAAATAGACATTGCAAGAATATCTTTTCAAGTTCGACTCAGCTCGATTCCGAATTAATAATGACCCAATGTTACCACCAGATATTGAGAGTTAATACCCACGAGAAAAAGAAAGCTATTGTTTGACAATACTGATCCAAATTCATCCAGAAATCTGAATCTCTGATATCTTCAAGAAAAAATATCTCACCTCGCTAATCCATCAATAAGAGTAATGACATTAAATGTTAGAAATGAATATTGGTGTGGCGTATCAACTCCTTTGATGTGAGAAATTGAACATCCATGGAGGCATCCAATTCCACAATCAACCTAGAGAGTCCAATAATCTCTCTGCCAAAAAAAAAATCTCTTTGCCAGCAATAAGCCAATAACCCTTCAGTACGAACTTCCCATACCTCTGCATCAAGCTATATCTGTTGGGCCAATATTAGTAGCGAAGCCTTTTACCCAATGTTCTAAACAATACTGGATCAAACCTCCAATTGAAGCATTACTTTACAGGCTCTTACGGGCTCCATCCCTATTGGGTACAAAGCATGCATCCTTCATCAGGCCTTTATCTCCATTGAACAAGTTACAAGCTTGCCACCTTTTCTTCGAGCAAGTTACCTTCATTGCAAGATTAACTTCACTAGTGGATCTTCTTGAACTTGGTTAAACGCCAAATTAAGGAGGAAATGATGACTTGCATTCTCTCTGCATTATGATTATGATTGCAGGTTATGACTTTTAAGAGATTAAGCACAAGCACTACTACAAGGAAAGGAACATGAAGCCAATCAAATTGTTCAAAAAAGGAAAATGATCTTATATATTTCATCTTGTAAAAAATTGCAAATACTACATTTATACTTCAATTGTTTATCCTCAAAGAATGGGAAAAAAATTTAAGTATGATTTCAAAATCTAGGAGCTTGATTTGTGTGATAAAATTGGGAAAAATTAATAATCTTTGAGTAGTTTCCTGACTTGCTCCAATGTGACAAAAAGCACAACCGTGAATGGTCCTTGTCTCGAAATTGTAGGGATGAATCCCTTATACAAGGCCATAGGCCCCTCGTCCTTCACCGTCCTCAAAGCACAATCCAAAGCGCCGGAGTAAGGCGGCACCTCCCCAGGCGCCACCTTCATATTCATCACCCTCGTCTTTATCACATCTATGGGGTTAGAAGCCACGGCCGCCACGAAACCCGCCGCGAAGCTCGCCGTCACGTGGGTTCCAATCCCATCGTTCATCACGCCCTTATTCAATATCATTTCCTTGACCTGATCGTAGGTTGCAAGCTGTGATGCCGTAACGATCATCGCCCGGTTCACCGTAAGAGCTGAGCCCCGCCACAGGCTAGTAACACCTTCTTGTTTCGTCATTTGACCCAATGCATCAACCACGCTCTTGTAGTTGCGGCGCTGGTCGATGGGAAGACGCCCATCAGCCTGCATACGAACCATTGCTACGTCGGCAGGGTTGCCGACGGCTGCCCCTACGCCACCGGCGATAAGGCCAGCCGCTATCTTGCTAGTGAGTGGCAATTTTCCGGTTTCTTTGTCAGTCCATTTATTTTTAAGAATATCGTAAAGACCCATACGGGTTGTCGAATAAAGGGTTTGGCGGAGTATGGTGGCGGAGACGCCGGAGAAAAGGGCGGCCACACCTTCTGATTGGATGATTTTGACACCAATAGAAACGGGACCAACACGAGGCTGTGAAACGACTTGGGTGATGGACACATTACCGACGGCGGAGTTCATGGCCAGAGCTTGGCGATAAACTTGGACTGAAGGATTGGGGACAGCGGATTCACCTTGAAGTTGCATCCGGACCTTAATCAGATCAAGAGGGTGTGTGGAAGCGCCGGCAACGATTGAAGCAATGCCTCCTTCAACAAATCCTTTCAAACCCATTATTAATTTTGGCAACTCTTTTTCTCTGAATCAAAAGATTTGTATTTTCAAGCTCCCAGAAGAGAGAATCAGTTTATTACAGTAAGTACGAGGAGTGGAGAGCTATAAGAGGAAGTACTTAAATGTGTTGTGTGTCTGAAAGAAGTGAAGTTGCATATATATTTATATATGGAATGGGAATTGGGAAGAAGACAAAAGAAGAAGGAATTGTGATGGAAAGCTTGTTTGAATTATTGAACGTTTACGCGGTCGTATCACTCTATTGACTATTCCTACTCTCTCGCCCAAAGGGCAGGAACTAGGAAGGCTCCAAAGCAAAGGGCAGAGGCTTATTAAGTTAAAGCCTTGTAGCCTTGACTTTTGAAGCTCCCAACTCCCAACTCCCAACTAAAGTAGTTGCTTGAGTTGAAGCCATATGCTTGGAAAGACGCTTATAAATTTAATGGGGTTGAATGTTGACAATTGGACCCTCCAAAGTTTTAATAATACTAATCTTATTGTAGCAAGCACAGTTTGAAAATTTCCAAATTATTGGGGATAGTATGACTATTTCTATGCAATTCCTATCAGAGGAAGTCTCAACTTGTTTGAATTGCTATAATTCCGACTTAAAGATCCAATGAAACACTAGCAACATTGAAGGATTGCAGATTAATGTCCCTGTTGGAAGAGATCAACTCTACGCAGCAATTTGCAATGTAGATAGTAACTGTCATTGTCAAAAAAACAATCAGCTGCTCTACTAATGGACATATACCATTTATGTCGTATGTTGGACTCAACCCAGGTGTAGGCCACCAAAACTTGCATCCAACTTTGATAATTGGGCCAAACAAGCACAAAATTGCAATATGGGCTAGGCTGATGGAAATGATGAAACAAACCATATTGGAGTTACTGATACTAGAAAATCCAAGTCCCCACTGAATAGCTGTCATATACCCATACATGATAAGATATTCATAAACATGATTTATTGATGATATTCATATAATATCCAATCATATCCATATATGTTCATGGCAGGTAAGTTATTCAGGATACATATTCTCTGGAAAGTTACCAACCGCCATTGACAAGTACTCACTTCAAGCTTAGGACTTCGATCTCAAAAACAAGCTCTGAGTTGGGCTGTATTCCCCATGCTGGAAATCCAGAAGCACCATAAGCATAGTCTGGCGAGCACTGAAACATTAAAAAAGACCCATCAGAAACTGCACAACTTATACTTTGCGTCATCATAAGTACTCACCCATCAGAGGAGGACTAAATAATGAAAACATGCGAGGAACAAATCAAATGATTTTCTCCAGAGGGTTCCAAGGGAAATAAAAATACAAGGGTAGCTAAAGTGCCAACTGAACAAACAAGGTGTAAATAAAAAACTCTCATTTGGAAGATGAACAAATATTTCTGATTTCAAGCAACTCATTGATTTCTTAGGTTTTTGAAAAAATCCCAAATGCCAGTGCATTTCAAACAACAGGAGGTCAATCATACCTGATGTAACTATATAATATACACACAAGGAAACAAATTCTTCTGTTTTGATGGGACACATAAGGAGAGAAAAAACACACACACAGAACAACAGGCACAAACTTTGTGCATCATCATCTTTTACCAAGAGTGAATGACTGCCACTATGATAGTATGGTTCATCATTCATGGCATCAAACTACAAACTTCAATTTTAAGTCTAAACAATGGTAATTCAGGATTTAAAATTAAATAGTACCCGAAGCTGAGCAACTTCTCCCACTTGCATTCCCATCACACCTTCATCCCATCCTACAAAATGGTAAAACACAAAAATTTAGTGCTCCAAGATAAAGTAATATGTGTATTGCACAATAAGGAGGGAAAGTACATTAATGTAGAAAGAAACAAAAGAAAAGAGATACTATGCTATTATGGCACTCGCTGGAAGGAGTAATGCACATAATATAAGTTTCAAAAAGCATCAAGTCTTTTCTTCCTTCTTTATGTCAATATTGAATTTAAGCTACAAGCAATATTGAGTTCTGTTCCATTTGCTAACATTTACCTTCATACAATTTGAACTTTAGACCACCTCTTCTAAGGTGAAATCAAATACTGTCAGCCTCTAAAGCGCAGTGGTGTTAAAGATCATCAAGTTGCAGTCTCAAATTGCATAACACAAATTTAACCTTTCTTAACAAAGTAGCATGATTCTCTCCTCAAATAAAGCATAGTGAGCACAAAGATGTTAGGCCTGTCATCTAATTACTACACAAATGACGTATCAGACTTCCTCAATTTGGGTTTAATGTTCAACAAGAAAGAATGCACTGAGATCACTACTAAAGAGATAAAGCATATTCTGCATGACATTGTATTCTCAAATAGACAACAATCAATAAGGCCTATGGACTGTGGTATTCAACTATAAATCAGATGTAAAGCAGTTCAACTAAACAGCGGTAAGAAACAAACAATTATAACAAAATTGAAACTTTGGTATGTCATGCTTTTCTTCTAACCTCAAACCCTATACATTCACAGTCATAAATCAAATTACCAACATACACTCCAAAAAAAAAAGGAAAAGAGGTCAATCACAATAACTAAATAAGAAATAAACTTTCAGCTTAATTTTACCTTTTATAACAGAACCCTTGCCAATTTGGAAAGAGAAAGGCTGCTGTCCTGGATCCTTAGTGCTAAAATATGACCAAAAACAGAGAAATAATCAATATTCAATAGTAATCAACTTGTAAAAGAAAACCCAATTCGGCATTCTGGTTTTGAACCACTGCAACTCGGTACTCACCTCCAGAACTTCTGAGACAGATCACGATTTTTCCCTGCACCAAACAAAGATATAACCAAACAAGAACCTTTGTCAATATCACTGAAACGCAAACACCATAATAATCAAATTTGGAATTTTGGGAATAAACCCTCTCCTCTTGAAGATTAATGAATGAGTTTTTTAACTTCAGCAAGAGTGAAAAGAGCGAAATATATATAGAGAGTAAAAAAAGGAAAATGGAGAAAGAGGAAAAAGAAAATAACCATAGCCGGTGCAGTGAACGGTGACGGTCTGACCAGGAGTGGGTTTAGGACCGGTTCCAGGCCTGACAACTTGCTTTTCTACTCCCATTTTCAGCTTCCAACGATCAAAGTAAATTTCTGCTTAGGGTTTGGTTTCGGTTGTCGGTGGCGTAATCTGCTTTGGCTTTAGGTCGTCACAATGTCAATTAAATATCTCTTGGTTACTATTACTTGCAACCGGCTTTAACCGGTTAATGGCATTTTTATTTTTCACAGATTTTTATGTGAACTGTGTTTTTTTTTTGGGCCAGATATGTGAACTGTGTTGAAGGATATATATGTAGGCAAATTATACAATATACCGGCGGTGGAGTTTAGCAAACTACACAAGCGGATCCTAAAGGGTGACATGTGTCCCTTAGGGACTAGATTGAAATATTTAAAACTTAATTAATTCAAAAATGGACATATGTCAACTCCACAATCCGCTTGTGGAGTTCAAAATTTACACCATTGGTGTATCATATAATCACTCATAAAGAAAAAGGTTTTGCATTATTCATAATTGTTTAATTTGGATCTAAACCATTTGCAATATGTTGGATTTGAGTTTTGATTAGAAAAAAAAAAGGTTGATATCCAAATTAACCCCTTAACTATTCGTTTTGGGATAAGTTGGCAATTCCAAAACTTGTAAAAACAAGCAAGTTAGCCATTTTTTTACGCGCCGTCCGTCCATTTTCCTTTATTTTCTTTATTTTTTTTTCTCACCTTCACAATCAGTAGATTTTGCATATCCCTCAAAGAGTGGCATATCGGAAATTCAGTCATTCTGATGCCGAATAATGTTGCATCTTTCAGTTAAAATTTTAAATTTGACCCGAGATTTGAAATTTTCCGATTGGTGTTACCACCTCCCTGAACATTCGATTCTTCTCGTCGAGATCTGTCAAACACCGCTAGAATCACCTTAAAGTGAAAATGCAACGTCAGCAAAAATGGACGGACGTTAAATGGTCCATTAGAAAAGGACTAACTTGTATCGTTTTTACAAATTATGTGATTTATTTTGTTCCAAGAAAAAAGTTAAGGGGCCAATTTGTCGCAAAATGAATAGTTAAGGAGCTAATTTGGGTATTAAACCGAAAAATCGACAATTAATGTTGTTTCGTTAGGATTGAACTATTCAATAAAAAATTTCAGTTAAGGGATCCGCTAAAAGTTTAGATTTGATTTACTTCAATTAAAAAGTTTAAGTTTAAAACAAGTATTTCGTGAAAAAGTTAGGACTTAAATTGTTACTTAGTATGGAATTCTTATTCTTCTTCTTAGTCCAATTAGGCAATTACACATAATATAGATTGGAGATTAAAAAACAAGATGAAAAAGTTGTCCCAAATTTTTTTTTAATACCTCTAAGTTGTGTTTTGGGATAAGATGAGGTTAGATTAAGAACGGTTATTCAAAGTACTAGATCAAGAAAATTGGGAAAAGAAAGTCAGAGCATCGATTGGGACCTCGCTTATTGGGTAACAATGTTGACAAGAAGAGCAAGTTTGAGACAACTCCAATTGTAGCACAGGAAGAAATGTGTCAATTAGAAGGGAATTAGTCATGATCCTTGAGCTCCAGGCCATGCAATTGAGATGTGGAAGTGTCAACAAGTTTTGATTCATGTCCAGTCCAGACTGACTACCATGGTGTGTGCACCTTTGCTCGAGCATTCAGAACTTGTCCAAGTCTTGTGGTCCAGAATATCCTATTAATAGTTTTGCTACTGGTGTTCTTTAGACTCTTTGATACTCTATTTTTAACCTTATGATTTCTTGTTTATCTGCTCCTGTTATATGTTTCTTAATAAAATTATTTGTTTGGTAAAAAAAAAAAAGATTAAAATTTGTACACAAAAGATCATCTAAGTTTACTCCACTCCCAAACAAACACCACCTTATAATTAGCTGTTAAAAGGTTGCAAATGACTAGATTAAAGAAAAATAATAATACTAGTAAAACTTATTTTTAGAAAGAAAAACAAAACTACAGCCTCACATACGGCCTGAGAAACCATTAACAAAAGGATTTAAGGTTGAAAAAAGGATTACTCACAAGTCACGAGTCACACAACTCATCAATCAATATTAACAAATTTCTCGTATTTTTCCCATATAAATACCAATCTCTTTCCTTTTCTCTCTCACACAAAACCAAAATAAAGTAAACAAAATCACATTCCTCCTCTCTCCCTCCCTCCCTCCCTCCCTTATCTCTGTTCCTACTGAAACTAATTTCTTCTCTCAATTTTCATTTGATCGAGTTTTTGGTGCGGTTTCAGACTGATCGGATGATAAACCAAACGTAAATATGGGTCATTTCGAACCTGCATTGATCTTGATCTTCTACTGGTGAAGGGAGAGAAGAAAGAATAGAACAGAACAGGAAAAGGACAGAGGGAGAGAAGAGGGGTTTTTTCAGCCATGGAGATTGAGAGGTTTAGGGAATTGTTTCTCCTATGGTGCAGAATCCGAACCACACGTGTTGCTCTTGTGGGTGGCAACCACACCGCTGCTAGGTTTTGCACTCGCTAAAAGGAGCTTCCTTTCTCCGCTGTTTTGGTTTTTCTCTCTGTTTTTTCTTCCCCAGCAAACCTTTTGCCTTTGAAGGTACCATTTAGCCTAAATTTGGCGAAATTAAGCTCTTTTGGCTTCGTTTCAGATACAGATCCGGTTATTTGACATGGAAATGGGAGATGGGTATCGACCAAAAACCCACAACAACAATCAGATCAACCAATCACAAAGTTCAGGCATTCCATTCAACCCTGATACCTGTTTGGTTATTAAGCTTCCGGATCCAAGGTTCTTCCTTGCTTTGTCACGTTCTCTGTTTTTAGCAATGGTGATTATCACATTGCCTTTAGTTAGGTCCCTTTTAAGAGGCCCTTCTGGCTCGGTCTCTATTACCATTGATCATCATCAAAATTCTGGTTCTATCGATTTTGAATACTTGAATTTGCTCTGGCAAGATTTTGCTAACGAGGGTCTTCTCAAAAAAGGCCATAAAGCTCTTATTTTGAGCTCTGCCATCAAAGGCGTGGCTGATGGAAGTTCCATGTTCGTTAATGATGATGATGATGAGATTGATGTGGTGTTGGAATCTGATTTGGAACAGCCAAGTTCTTTACCAGATGAGGGGTTTGATTTTGTGTTTGTGTCTGGCTCCCTGGATTCCAAGTTTGTTGATCGTCTTGTGAAAATTGGAGGCATTATTGCTATGCAATTGGGTGATGAGATCTCAAGTGGTTTCCAAAAGCAGTCAGATTATAGAATTGTGTATCTTAAGAAGTATACTTCAACAATAGTGGCAATGAGGAAACTTGGTTCAAGCAATAATCATTTGTTGGATTCTCTAGCAAAGCGAAGGCTTTGTCAATTGACAATGGAGGCTAAGAAAGCTGCCTTGAAAGGTTTAGAAGATGTTTTGTTTGAGCCACCAAGAAGAGCCTGGGCTAAATCACATGCTTACTTGAAGAAAATCAATTTTCTTCCTGATTTATTAAGGGATTCTCTCGAGCATTACTCGCGTAGAGTTTTTGTTAATGTTGGGCCTGCAGAGGATAAGAATGTTGTGATGAAATGGTTTGACAAAAACTACCCAAAGAGGAATCAAGAATTTGAGATTTACAGTTTGGAAATGGAAACAAAAAGAGTGAGTCATCATATTGATGTTTCGGATTGGTTGATGAAGAATGTAAAAGAAGAAGAGTATGTTGTGATGAAGGCAGAAGCAGAATTGGTGGAAGATATGATAGAAAGGAGGGCAATAAGTTTGGTGGATGAACTGTTTTTAGAGTGCAACAACCAATGGCAGGATAGTGGGAAGAAGAAGAAGAAGAAAAGCAAGAGGGCTTATTGGGAATGCTTAGCATTGTATGGAAGGCTGAGGGATGAAGGAGTTGCAGTTCATCAATGGTGGAATTGAGAATCAAAGGCATGCATGCAAACAGGTCTCACATGCTACATCTACTTCAGTGATGCTTTTGTTCAATTATTGTGTCCTTGTATGTTTTTCCATGTTTTGGAGTCCATGTGGGGGAGTTCATATGTGAATTTCTCCAAATAAAAGTAGTATTTAATTGCTTTTGGGTAAGTAGTTTAGTTTTGTGTGGATGCCTTTGGCTTTGGTGTCATGATCATTTCCCTAGATGTTGATGTTGATTTTGGAATCCTTGTTGTATCCTTCTATTCTATAAATATAAAATTGAGAATAAAGATGCAGTGTGATGCAAAGATTGAAGTCTTCTTTTATAGTATTTCTTTATGAGATCTTGAGATGAAATTGTCTGATCCGCACCTTTAATTGCAGGCATAAAATATGATATCTTGATTTCGAGCCAATTAAACAAATCTTCATTCGAGAATTTTGATGAATACAACCATTGATTATGCTGACAAGTAAGCATTCAACCATTCTAGACACAAAAAATTGAAAGATACCCATTAATTAATCCTGTAGGTTGTAGCCAATAATTTTAAACCATTCATCTTTTATTAACAACTTTGCCCATTGGAGAGTGATTATTGCAAGGTATCCTTAGCTGCCAACAACGTATGATCAGGTTCAAATCTTTACAACCTCAATTGTTAAAATACAATATCCATAGCCTTCTCAATGGCTGGAAATTTCAATGGAAGAAGGAGAAACTTACAACGATGTATGAATGGGAAAGGATTGGGTACCATTGTTCTGTCCATGAACAAGCGTTCGGTTAAAAGATAAAAAGTGAAGACTTGCTGTCGGTGCGAGATAAATTTGGTTACTTGCTTAACATGGGTGAGTTGGTACTGTTTTTGTTTTGTTGACCCATATCGTATAAATTATGGTCTTGTCTGGTTGGGTGATTTGGACCGGACGTGACCCTTTCTTAACTTATTATATTGGGCCAACTTTGGACAACATCTTAACGTTAACACAAGAGGGCCAGAGTGACTCTATGTAAACATTTTACCTTTGATTCCAATTTCATTTCTTCCATACATTTTCCTTCACATTATGTTGAAAATTATTTGATAAATCTATTATGTATAATGTAACTTCTATATATAAAAAATACTTATTGGGTTGAGTAGAAGAGCTCAATGTCCTCAGATTACAATAATCTTGATTTTGGACGAATTGGAATAATATAAAAAAGGAAATGAATAATTAAAAATCATGTACATAAATACATAAAAGATGAGACATGCCCTTCCAATATTGTTTTTAGGTAAATTGTTAGGAATTGAATCTTTCAATATATTATTCTTAGGTAAATATTGTTAGGAATCAAATCTTAGCTTAGCTTGCTCATTCAAATTAAGACTTTAACACTCCATCGTCACATATGGTCTATGGCTAGCCTTTCAATATATGCTCTTAAACAACTTCATGATCATGGTTATGCTTTCCCAAGAACAATTCATCAACAGCAAGTTTCTAAATAATGAAACGAAAACAGTAGGATTTGGAATCATTCTCATTTTCATATATAGAATTACGAGTAGAGTATATATAGAAGCAAGGTCACATTAATACATTAATAATTGCTAGTTAGAGAGTACTTAACTAGACAAATACAGAAACTATGCTCTATATTATTCATTGGACCCCAAACAAAGAGCATCCAAATTAGCTTCCACCATATTATACATAATAAAACCACAATTTAAAGCAAATTAAAATAAAAGGCCTACACTACACACACTTTCAAACCTTTATTTAAGTCATAATCATACATATAAATTGCACACATCAGTATTCAGCAAGTCACTTATATAAAATCACTAATAATTTACTATTAGTTATTCATGGGTTGGGGTCGGGAAAAGCTGGTGGACCAGGGAAAGGAAAGGAGGGAAAGCCAGGTTGACCGTTTGGAAATGGAAGAATGGGGGGAAGTGGAGGCAGCCTGTTTTCCGGGAATGGTCCATCATATGGAGGAGTTGGGAAGCCACGGAAGGGAGGCAAATTTGGGAATGGGAATGGGAATGCCGGTGGATCAGTTATTACTTGCAACAGACGTCGAGCTGATCCCATAGCTACGTCCATGCCCGAAAATGACACTACAATGAACAAAGCTAAAACAAGGAGACGGGAAGTTGCCATGAATACAGAATTATTAGAATTCAAGATATGGTTTTGAAGTAAGCAGATAAGGACCCAAATGGGGTTTTTATAGTTGTAGAAATTTTTGATGTTAAAGTGAGTTAAATGAAAGAAGTTGGCCTCTGGGTTTGGTGAGTTTTGAGAAATTAATGAATGGTTAATTAGTAAGTAATTATCTTCAACAAAAAGTTGAGTTGAATATTAAAAAAGGCTATAGGCTTATTACTAGTACTTACTTTGCTGATCATTTACTGCAGTTTTTAATAGCTTGAATTGTTGTTGTATTCTTACTGCTCGAGGTTAACCTAGCTACACGGTTATAGATTCAGCGATTTGTCACGCTTTTGGAATCATGTTTAAGGCCACTATATGACTTTTCTTTTGCATTATTAATGGTGTGTTACAATTTTAGGTTTGCTGTCTTTGTCGAAATGTCTAATACGTACTATGATTAAACAGGCGACATTTGTAGACAACTGAGATATGATTATCTACCCATAATTGCACAAGTCTCACTAGCTTTGATCAGTCTTGAAATGGTGGTAGCAATATGTGGTTTCAAGACATTAATGTTGGGGAGTTCACTTTTGTTTAAAACATTTTGCTAATTTATGATATTATAACTGAACTGACCTGAATTAAGTATCTTTCAGAACATGTTGGGTCAGAACAGAAAATGGTGTCATAACTTGGAAACCCCACGTTTGAAACTAATTAGTAGCACTTGAAATTGGCATCATCCTTAATTACCTCAATATTTATCCTGTTTTTATTACTTATATTTTTGTTACTGCTAGCTACTTGAAAACCTGACAGTAATCAGCAACTTCGATTGCTGATTTTTACTACAAATTATGATCTCCCTGTCATGTCTATCCCTCTGTGGATTTATGAATTCATAACTCAGGACTAAGCTAGGTACCTCAGTTTAATTCGGAATTCGAAATAAACATTGTCAATTATTCATGAATTCAACACCTTTCTAATTCTTGTAGTCGCAGATGAGTTATGTTCAGTTTGAGCATTAGAAAAGGAAAAAAAAAGCATCAATTTGAAATGATAATAAAGGGTGTTATTGCAGATAGCAGGGGAATGATTTTTCCATTCTTTCAATTGGTGTATTTCTGCATCTGGGTAGATTTTAATGTTAAATAATGTTGAACTTTTTCCCTCTTAAAATAGTCTTTTCTTAGCTGCTTTTGCCTAAAATACCGTCCAAAATATATAAACATATATAGTATAAAATAAGGAGGCAAGCAGAGTTATTCAAGTTTAACAGCAGAGAAATGAACAAAGTAGTACTATAAATAACTGCAATTTATTTAATACATGGAGTAAATCGTACTGCCACTAGAAAAAAGAAAAAATCACACTTACAAATGTCTCACATCTAGACCACATCGAAAATAATAGAAAACCTTGAAATTACACCTCCAAAGATGCAGGAAAAGAAGTGTAAAACTCTAAACCAGATAGAAACATGCAACTATATATATATCAAACCAAATTTCGATGCTCATGAATGTGGAATGAACAAGAAACTCATGGGGTAGATGGTGCAGGAGGTGGAGACAAGAAAGGAATAGAGGGCATTGTAGTTGGGATGGTGGGGATTGAAGGGAAGCTTGGCAATGGAGGCAGAGTGAGCTTTGGGGCAGTGGGCAAATTGGGCAAGCTTGGAAGTGATCCGGGAGTTGGCAAGGTTGGAAGCGTGGGCTGTGGCAGATTTGGGATTGAAGGCAATGGTACTGGTAATGTTGTTGGCAGAGTTGGCATTGGAGGCAAAGTCGTCGGCAATTGCTGAAGCTTCCGAGCTGCTAGGCCTACCTCGATGTTCGACAATGACAATGCAACGAAGAAAGCCAAAATGAAAAGGTTTGAAGAGGCCATGTTACGTTGCTGCAAACAAAAGTTCAAGACTTTACAAGATCATCAACTGAAACAGGTGGTAAAGTAATATGTGGAGCTGAATTGGGTTTTTGATGGGAAAATGGGGGCCAAATCATAGTGTATATATAGGAAAAGCTGCATGAATATTGTTTACAAAGTTTTGAAGGACACCCATTTTTTAAAATTGGTTTGTTCCTAGTTGTTCACCTTCTCATCCATTTTCATTGACCAAAACAACATTATTTGTTTGTTGACTGCTGCTTTCTGTGATTGGCCATAAGAGTTCAAGAAGTATACATTATTATTATATTACTTAATTATAAGATCATATTTAATCGAATTAGGACATCAAACTTCTAGTTTGATCTAATTGGTGGGTAATCTAAATCTTACTTCAAAGCATTTCAGTCTTCAGAAGCCACCAATATGACACAAGGAAAAGGACAAAACGACGAAAAGGGTTAAGCCGTTCCAGTCTACTAATATTGCAGCATCAGATTTAATCTATACTATATATATAATCTTCTATTAGTGGTTGGTTGGGCGCTGCATTTTTCGAAAGACTACATTAATCAACTGGCACAGCGTAAAAGAAAAAGATCGAAGAATTTTCTTTGTTTTTTTTTTTGGTTGGTTAATTATTTTTGTTGGCTATTATCTGAGCTATTTTTTTTTTCAATAACAAAGTGATTATCTGAGTTATTTATCATCATAGTTACTAAATACGGACCGGCCCGGTGGTCATACCGTCTGACTCGGAGCCTGGACCGATCCAGGTTAGTCAATTGACCGTTTAGACTTTCGATCTGTTTGACCCGTTGCGACTTGATGTGACCTGGGAAAAATTGTTGATCGGACGGGTTTTTATGAACCGGCCGGGTTGATATTTTTTACTTTAATTTTACATTTAAACCAATTTAATTTTATATTTTAAATAAATTAAAAGGGTGATATTGTAAATTGATATTATAATAATTAGAATTTAGAAAAAGAAGTAGAAAAAGGAAAATAAAAACATGAAACATATTTATTATTTCAAATTTAAAATTATATGAAAATATTTTATATTAAAACTAACAATTAAGTATATAAATATTAAAATGAAAACATATATAAAAATTTTAAAAAATATTTTAACATATTATTTTAAAACCCGCATTGATCCGATTAATTCGACGGTTGAACCACTTGACCCGTGACCCAAAGACTTGAGTGGGTCATTGTCTAGATCGGGTTTAATAACTATCCTATTTATAGCCAAGGCCAAGTGTGGATTGGGAGCATTTCACAACTCTTGATGAAACCCTTTTTTTAGCTCGATAATTACCCCCCCTTTTTTTCGACCCATGTCGATGTCGTGCACCTGTTGGGTTTGGTGGATGAGGGCGGCTGTGTATATAAAGTCTCAAAGCTGAGACTTTTTTAAATTAGAACAAGCCGCTTATCACTCGATCTAATAAAGCGTTGGTATAAGCATTTTTGTTTTCATCTTATTTTTAAAATCTCATTGTTAATTTTTTTAATAATAGAATTTATTATTATTATTATTATTTTACATTGGGAACATTACAATTAAAGGGGGAGGGGGAATGGAGGACAAGGATTCGAACCCCTGCCCTCCAAGTGAACTTTTGAGGTCTTGGCCCATTAGGCTAAGCTTCAAGCTCAGAATTTATTATTTCTAAGACTCGCCAGAAATACATCAAAGTATTATACACCTTAGCTTTCAAATTTGGGACAATATGACCCAAATGGACGAAAATTAGTAATGGCTCTGTTATATTGCTGCAAGCTTAACGTTCGGCAAACGGTTTGTGTTCGTGTTCGCTAAGTGTTCGTTTATTAAGGTAAACAAACGAGTTTGAACAAATTTTTTATATTCGTTTAATAGATGAACGAACATGAACAATAAATGTTTGGTTTGTTTATATTCACGAATATGTTCGATTATTGTTAGTTTATAATAAAGTAATATATATAATTATATATTTTTTAATTTTATAATGTTTCATTGTTTATTTCTTATTATTTATGTATTATTTATTTTAATTTTTAATTTATATGAATAAATAATTATAAATTAAAGGAATTTTTAAAAGAAAATAATTAATAGAAAGAAAAAAAATTATAAATATATAAAAATCTTAAAAGTAAATTTATTGATATTGTTCACGAACACATTCATGAACATCCGAACTTCTTAACGAATGAACACATTAAAAAATCTTAACGAACACGAACGAACTCGAATAAGTAAAATATAAACGAACAAACCTGAGTTTTGTTCATATTCGTTCGTATTCGGTTCATTTACAACCCTAAACCTGGAACCTCATGTGTGACCCACAACATGATAATTTTTTTAAAAGAAGGAAAAATAGAAAACAATCTGAATTTTAAGAAAATAGAAATTCTCTTAGTCACATAAGAATTTTAATTTTTTTTAAATTTCTTTTTCATAGAAAAAAATTGAATTTTAAGAAAATATAAATTTTCTTAGTTATATAAGAATTTTAAGTTTTTTTTTAAAATCTCTATTTTTTAAAAAAATTTCATGTGTGGTCCTACATAAGGCTGACGTACATGTCAATGCCATGTCAGCAATCTAATAGAGCCGTTAGGTTTCCATCCATTTTGGCCTAAATTGTCCCAAATTTAAAACCTAAGGTTGCAAAGTGTAAAAAAAAGGGCAAATTGTCTATTTTTAAAAAGGCAAAGGACATTTAAACCTTTTCAAATGAGTAAATGCCCAAATACCCCTAAAATTGCACGAAAAGGACAAATACCTCCCTTCCCTAAACTTTTTTTTATCCTTTTGTCCCCTAACTTCACAAAATCAGGACAAACACCCCAATTAACCAATATGGTATATTTGCTCGAAAAAAAAACGAATATGGTGTATGGGCTTTTTATATCGATGTTGGGCTTTTACCATTATCACCGATTAAATTAACGAATATGGTAGCCCAATCCTTTAAAAAAAATTGTTCAATTGTTTTAATTTTAAATTAATTAATACACTGATGATAATAATGACCCGTCCCTCTTTGGTTCTTATTTCTCTTGAACTCCTCCAACTTTTAAAAAATTGGATAAAGATGATTGATTTTGGAAAAAAGTTTGCAAACGTTAGTGTTGGCGGCGCCATAAGTTCCAATCTATGACTTGCTCATACATTGAAATTCGAAGGATATTGCACGAAGAAAACACAAAAGGAAAGGATCAAATAAACTTTTACAATATAGGGATACAAACAACATAAAGTGATTTCTGATCATGTAATCCACACAAGTAAACACCCAAATCTTCTAATGGCAAATTAAAACAACTAAACAAAAGGAAAGGAACCAACACCTATTGAAGTAAAACGAAATAAGCGGCTTAAAGCCTCCAGTATTTCTGCTGTAATAATGTTCAAAAAGGCCTAGGCCACACCAAAGCAAACACATATATAGCTCGAAAACCCCAAATTCATAATTTTGTATCAAGGAGCACAAACTGAAATTTAAAGGGTTAGTTTTAGTTGGAAGGAGGAGGGGAGAGGAAAGGGAAGGATGGAATGGTAGTTGGCAAGGTGGGGAGTGAGGGCAAGCTAGGGAGAGGTGGCAAAGTCAGTTTTGGGGCAGTTGGGAGTGTACTAGGCAATGTTGGCAGGCTAGGAAGTGGAGGCAAAGTGCCAGGCTTGGGTAGAGATGGTAAATTAGTTGGTAATGTTGGCTGTGGCAGATTCGGAATTGTTGGCAACGGTGGCAATGTTGCTCCTCCTGGCAAATTCGGCATCGGTGGCAGCTGCTGGAGGAGATGGCGAGCGGCTAGGCCAACATTGATGCTTGAAAATGACAATGCCATGAAGAATGCTAAAACAAAGCAATTGAAAGATGCCATTGCGAGGGATATAAATGACAATAAGCAGATTGCTTTTTAAGGAGAGGAAATTAATCGTTTTGAGTGTGGGAATAAAGGCCAGGATTTTGGGTTTATATAGCATGTAGGCAGGGGGTGGCCGCCTCTCAAGTTGGTGATATTTTGATCATAAATGGTTAGAAAAAAATGAAAAAAGGCAAGTAGTTTTAAATGTTTTGTTAGTTCATCTTCTCATCGACATTAGATTAAAAATTGGGTCCAATGGAAGGCTACCTCAAGTAGTGGTCGGCCTCTTACATCAATATGTCAAATAGTACTATGAATTTTTCTCCAAAACGTCCGAGATTATCAAAATTTCTTTTAATTGGTGGGTTATCTAACAGGACCTCATAGTTGTTGGCCCTTAATCTGCATACGTGTAGCTACCGAGGCTGCTACAAAGCCAGTTATTTTAATTTCCATTCTTCCCTTTGCTAAGGGACTTTATTGGAGAACGCAAGTCATTTCATGAACTATGAGTCTATGATGGAACTCTCATCCTCATTTTTTATTAGATTTTTTGTTCAATATATATGTTTGATTGAATCAAATTCCTCTATGCATTACTATAAAGTTGATCAATTTTTATGTCTGACCATTTGATTCAATGATTAGTACATGTTTCAAGCAATAGGATTTGAATCCTCGATGCCAATATAAAGAGTTGATCAAACCATCAATAAAAATTAATGTCCCATGGTTTTTTTTTTCCTTCGCAATAACTTCAGATACTCAGAATCATTTCATAGAGCAAGAATTTTTTAGCATGAAGGAAAAAAGAAAATATATTGTCAAAAAACGGCTATTTAATCTTGTCAAGGATCAAAAAGACAAAAACTAATAGAGCAGCGCCATCAATCTGATACCAGGAATGATTACTGATCATTCCCTGATTTTTTTTTTCGGTTTTCGATTGAAGATGTGCTGATACTTAGTCCATTACTTTTCGTTGTATTCAAATGGAATAGAACATAGAACATTAATAAATAATAATAATCCCATAATAATAGGTAGTGATAAAATATCAAAGCACACCAAATATGTCAATTGAGGTCAATTGAGTTGGTAAGACTTTGGACTTCTTTTTTTACTAGGGTTCGAGTCGTGCCAACGGTACTCGTTGATGGGTGATCTGTAAGTACGTAAACCCTTGATAAGGTTTGTGGCATGTCCTGGCCCTGATCAACTAGGACAACCTCCCCTCACCTAATTTTTTTTTACCAAAAAAATCCCATTTTTACAAACAATAAAAAAAATCCCATTTTTACAAACAATAAAAAAAATCCCATTTTTGCAAACAATATACGTGGTGAAAGAAGAAAAAAACACTTCTAAACATCAACACACACAAGGCTGAAAGCCTGTATAATACCTCCATATATAGAGAGAAATTATATATGCTCTATGTATACTATGCTATGACCATATCAAAGCCATCCGGAACTCTTGTCCATGAATATATAGTTCGTAATACAATATAGGTAGCACAACTTCTACTAATTAACTAATGTTTTATTAGCCTTTATAGTTTATACCCTTGAATTATGTGACTAAGGACACTTTGCCTATTAAATTAAAATTGAGATATATAATTTGCCCCCCTAAATTTTCCAAATTCAGGATAATTTGCCCCCTCCATAAGGGGGTAAAATGTTTTGAATTTAAGAAGTTTATTGGTCCAGTCAACATACAACATAAATGGTATATGTCCGTGGCCAAAACAAAATGGTATATGTCCATTAGTAGCGCTGATTGGTTTTTTGACAATGATTACTATCTACATTAACATTGCAAATTGCTGCGCAGAGTTGATCTCTTCCAACAGGGACATTAATCTGCAATCCTTTAATGTTGCTAGTGTTTCATTGGATCTTTAGGTCGGAATTATAGCAATTCAAACAAGTTGAGACTTCCTCTGATAGGAATTGCAAAGAAATAGTCATAGAAATTTTCAAACTGCGCGCGCTTGCTACAATAAGATTAGTATAATTAAAACTTCGAAAGGGATATATTGTTAATGTAATTTTTGGACTCCAAAAGCGGATATAAGGGTTGACAAGTAGCTCATTTCAGAATTAATTAGATTTTTAATATTTCAATATAGTTTCTAAGGAGACATATGTCATCCTTCTAGACTCACAGGTACTGCTAAACTCCACCGATAATATTAAATAATTTCTATAAATTAATGTCTTTCCAAGCATAAGGCTTAAACCATAATCAGTTAATCACTCAAGCTACTACTTTAGTTGGGAGCGTCAAAAGTCAAGGCTACAAGGCAATGGTCACAATAATAAGCCTCTGCCCTTTGCTTTGAGCCTTCCTAGTTCCTGCCCTTTGGGCGAGAGAGTAGGAATTGTCAATAGAGTGATACGACCGCGTAAACACATTCAATAATTCAAACAAGCTTTCCATCACAATTCACAATTCCTTCTTTTGTCTTCTTCCCAATTCCCATTCCATGTATAAATATATGCAACTTCACTTCTTTCAGACACACAACACATTTAAGTACTTCCTCTTATAGCTCTCCACTCCTCGTACTTACTGTAATAAACTGATTCTCTCTTCTGGGAGCTTGAAAATACAAATCTTTTGATTCAGAGAAAAAGAGTTGCCAAAATTAATAATGGGTTTGAAAGGATTTGTTGAAGGAGGCATTGCTTCAATCGTTGCCGGCGCTTCCACACACCCCTCTTGATCTGATTAAGGTCCGGATGCAACTTCAAGGTGAATCCGCTGTCCCCAAATCCTTCAGTCCAAGTTTATCGCCAAGCTCTGGCCATGAACTCCGCGTCGGTAATGTGTCCATCACCCAAGTCGTTTCACAGCCTCGTGTTGGTCCCGTTTCTAATTGGTGTCAAATCATCCAATCAGAAGGTGTGGCCGCCCTTTTCTCCGGCGTCTCCGCCACCATACTCCGCCAAACCCTTTATTCGACAACCCGTATGGGTCTTTACGATATTCTTAAAAATAAATGGACTGACAAAGAAACCGGAAAATTGCCACTCACTAGCAAGATAGCGGCTGGCCTTATCGCCGGTGGCGTAGGGGCAGCCGTCGGCAACCCTGCCGACGTAGCAATGGTTCGTATGCAGGCTGATGGGCGTCTTCCCATCGACCAGCGCCG
Organism: Corchorus capsularis; assembly: GCA_001974805.1. Lineage (NCBI taxonomy): Eukaryota > Viridiplantae > Streptophyta > Magnoliopsida > Malvales > Malvaceae > Corchorus > Corchorus capsularis. The sequence goes on along the minus strand of AWWV01009631.1, from coordinate 15,766 downwards.
CAACTACAAGAGCGTGGTTGATGCATTGGGTCAAATGACGAAACAAGAAGGTGTTACTAGCCTGTGGCGGGGCTCAGCTCTTACGGTGAACCGGGCGATGATCGTTACGGCATCACAGCTTGCAACCTACGATCAGGTCAAGGAAATGATATTGAATAAGGGCGTGATGAACGATGGGATTGGAACCCACGTGACGGCGAGCTTCGCGGCGGGTTTCGTGGCGGCCGTGGCTTCTAACCCCATAGATGTGATAAAGACGAGGGTGATGAATATGAAGGTGGCGCCTGGGGAGGTGCCGCCTTACTCCGGCGCTTTGGATTGTGCTTTGAGGACGGTGAAGGACGAGGGGCCTATGGCCTTGTATAAGGGATTCATCCCTACAATTTCGAGACAAGGACCATTCACGGTTGTGCTTTTTGTCACATTGGAGCAAGTCAGGAAACTACTCAAAGATTATTAGTTTTCCCAATTTTATCACACAAATTAAACTCCTAGATTTTGAAATCATACTTAAATTTTTTCCCATTCTTTGAGGATAAACAATTGAAGTATAAATGTAGTATTGCAATTTTTTACAACGATGAAATAAGATCATTTTCCTTTTTTGAACAATTTGATTGGCTTCATGTTCCTTTCCTTGTAGTAGTGCTTGAGCTTATAATCTCACAAAACTCATAAGTCATAACCTGCAATCATAATCACAATGCAGAGAGGATGCAAGTTATCATTTCCTCCTTAGCTTGGCGTTTAACCAAGTTCAAGAAGATCCACGTGTGAACCAAATAATCTTGCAATGAAGGTAACATGCTCGAAAGAAAAGGTGGCAAGCTTGTTCAATGTGGAGATCAAGGCCTGATGAAGGATGCATGCTTTGTACTCAAAAGGGATGGAGCCCGTAAGAGCGTGTAAAGTAATGCTTCAATTGGAGGTTTGAATTTGATCCAGTATAGTTTAGGACATTGGGTAAAAGGCTTCGCTACTAATATTGGCCCAACAGATTTAGCTTGATGCTGAGCTATGGGAAGTTCGTACTCAAGGGTTATTGCTGGCAAAGAAATTATAGGACTCTCTAGGTTGATTGTGGAATTGGATGCCTCCATGGATGTTCAATTTCTCAAATCAAAGGAGTTGATACGCCACACCTATATTCATTTCTAGCATTTGATGTCATTACTCTCGTGAGGGATGGATTAGCGAGGTGAGATATGTTTTCCATGAAGATAACAAATATTCAGATTTCTTGACGAATTTGGGTCAATATTGTCGAACAATAGCTTTAGAATCCTCTTTTTTTGGGTATTAGCTTTAGAATAGGGATATACAACATAAATTCATGAAGTGAATTCTGATCATGTAATACACAATAAGAAGTTTGAAAGATCAAATAAACTTTTATAATATAGGGATACAACATAAATTGACAAAGTGATTTCTGATCATGTAATCCACACAAGTAAAACACCCAAATCTTCTAATGGCAAAACAACTAAGCAAGAGGAAAGGAACCAACACAAATAGAAGTAAAACGAAATAAACGGCTAAAAGCCTCTGTATTTCTCCTGTCATAATGTTCAAAAAGACCTAGACCACACCAAAGCAAACACATAGTCGAAAACCCCAAATTCGTTTGTATCATCAAGGAGCACAAACTACCATTTGAAGGGCTAGATTTAGTTGGAAGGAGGAGGGGAGAGGAAAGGGATGGATGGAATGGTAGTTGGCAAGGTGGGGAGTGAGGGCAAGCTAGGGAGAGGTGGCAAAGTCAGTTTTGGGGCAGTTGGGAGTGTACTAGGCAATGTTGGCAGGCTAGGAAGTGGAGGCAAAGTGCCAGGCTTGGGTAGAGATGGTAAATTAGTTGGTAATGTTGGCTGTGGCAGATTCGGAATTGTTGGCAACGGTGGCAATGTTGCTCCTCCTGGCAAATTCGGCATCGGTGGCAGCTGCTGGAGGAGATGGCGAGCGGCTAGGCCAACATTGATGCTTGAAAATGACAATGCCATGAAGAATGCTAAAACAAAGCAATTGAAAGATGCCATTGCGAGGGATATAAATGACAATAAGCAGATTGCTTTTTAAGGAGAGGAAATTAATCGTTTTGAGTGTGGGAATAAAGGCCAGGATTTTGGGTTTATATAGCATGTAGGCAGGGGGTGGCCGCCTCTCAAGTTGGTGATATTTTGATCATAAATGGTTAGAAAAAAATGAAAAAAGGCAAGTAGTTTTAAATGTTTTGTTAGTTCATCTTCTCATCGACATTAGATTAAAAATTGGGTCCAATGGAAGGCTACCTCAAGTAGTGGTCGGCCTCTTACATCAATATGTCAAATAGTACTATGAATTTTTCTCCAAAACGTCCGAGATTATCAAAATTTCTTTTAATTGGTGGGTTATCTAACAGGACCTCATAGTTGTTGGCCCTTAATCTACACCTCTCCAAGTAGATTAATTGCATACGTGTATATTAGGTTACCAAGGCTGCAGCTACAATGCCAGTTTCTTAACTTTCTTTTCTTCCTTTTTTTTTATGGGACAGTTTTGGAGAACGCAAGTTATTCATTATTCACTAGCCATGATCTCATCCTTATTTTTAATTAGATCTTTATTCAATGTGTTGATTAAAGAAAATTCCTTTATGCATATTATAAAGTTGATCAAATTTTACATCTGAACATTTGACTCAATGATTGATAAATGTTCCTTGTTCAAGAAATACGATTTTAAACCCTAATCCCAATATTAAGACTTAAGAGTTGATCAAACCTTGTACAAAATAAAAATCGTACATGGGTTTCCTATAATTTCCTGCATCATCAGTCTTGGCAAATCGAAATAACTTTGGGAATACTCAAAATACCATTTCGTGCAGCAGGACATTTGCATGCAGGAAAAAAAAAAGATTATTGTTAAGGATCAAGACGTGATTGAGCAGGGCCATCTGATATCGGGAGTGATTTCTGACCTAATTTTTTCGATTTACCTATTGTCCAGATTGATTAAAGACCTGCTGATGATAATGTTGTTCTAAATTAAGTATAGTAAAACACATCAACATGTCAAATATTGCTCTATTAATATTTTATGCACTGTTCAAGTACTGGAAGTATTTTTTTCCAAGCAATTAAACCTCTCATTTCATCTTTAGTTGTTCCTTGCTTTGCCATTGGCCTCTCAGATAAAGGAATACTGCTTTAAACACATGATCCATTATTCTCTCAATTATGTTGCCTACTAAACTTGTCAACGCACGCAATAATTGTTGATAATTAATTTCATCTTCTCTCTTTTTAGTCTTTACTTTTGGAGTAACAAAAAGAAGTCAGGCAGTTCTGCTGGAGAAAGGTGTAGCAAGAGACAAGAAGGAAGAAAAATGAAATAGAACATAGAACATAGAACATAGAACAATATTAATAAAAAATAATTCCATATAATATATCATATCATATAGTACACCAAATATGGGAAACTAAACTCCCATTTTTATAAACAAATATATGTGGTGAAAAAAAAAAAAAAAACTTAAACAAACAACAAATTTAACAAACGGCTGAAAGTCTCATACATAGAGAAATTATGCTATAGTACTATATGCTATGACCATAATACATGAAAGCCAAATCCAGAATCCGGAAAAAGGATTCTCAAGGACTAGAGGGAGCAGGTGGTGGGGAGAGGAATGGAATGGAGGGAATTGCAGTTGGGAATGGGAATGTGGGGATTGAGGGCATGTTTGGCAGAGGGGGCAGAGTGGGCAGAGTGGCACTTGGTAGAGTTGGGAAGTTGGGCAAGTTAGGCAAGCTAGGAAGTGGAGGGAGCGCGCCGGGCCTTGGCAGAGATGGCTGAGTGGTTGGCAGCGTTGGTATTGTTGGCTGCGGTAGATTGGGGATTGATGGCAATGGTGGCAGTGGAGGCATTTGAGGCAATTGCAGAAGATGACGAGCAGCCAGGCCACTATCAAAGCTTGCAAATGACAAAGCCAGGATAAATGTCAAGAACAAGTAATTGAAAGAAGCCATTTCCTGATGATGTTTCTTAATCTCTAGAACTGAAACAATAAGCGAAATTTGAGTGAGGAAAACAATGTCTGCTGAGGGGTCTTATATAACTTCAATGCATGTGGCTTGTCCTGCCAGGTTTGGTGAGTTTGGGTTCAACTTGTCATCTATTGTTGGGAAAAAATTATCGAAACCTCTTTGCCTATATCTTGTTAGCTTAACTCCTAATATCCATTTAATTTCTGCCTAGAAATTGTCAAATGTAGTTGGTATTTGCAGATACTGCAGTCACCAAAGTTGATGACAATTGACACACACATCAAATTTGGACCGAGTCGAATGGTATTATGGTAATCTCAGCTACATTTTACTACGAGTTTTAATGGTTGGTTGCCAGATATTTGCACCTATTTGGAAATTAAAACTCCATTGAAATTCTTTTTTGGTTGTTTAAAGATAAACTAGAACCTTGGGGGTTCCTCTTTGTTTAAGAAGAAACAAGTTTCTAGGAACTTTCGGTTGATTGTGGAACTATATTAGATTCCAAATTTAAACCAATTGCATGACTATACTTTTCTTGTTTTTGTCTTTTTTTTTAGTTAAGAAGGCATAAGTTTATGTTTACTCATTTTCCCACTTTTGAGTTTAACTACTACTTTGGTTATGCAGCCTTATAGGATAGTGAAAAAAAAAAAAACAGAATTACGCTGAGGGTTGGATCAAGTAGTAAGTAATTTGTTCCAACTTAATCAGGTTTCAAGTTCGAGACTTTGCGTATACAGCTGCCTTCAAGATCCGCACAACGCGGGTCGAATCAGAATTAGTTAGAGCAAAGCTCTAGATGCCGGATGAGGTAAAAAAGAAAGGGGAAAAAACAGAATTACCCATCCTTTATATATATTACATATTATTTGAATAAACATAGGGAAATTATTAAAAGATCCCTACCGCGGATTAATGAGGAACGAGAAAACTAATTTTTTCGTCTTTTCCCACTTGACCGGTTATTTAAATACCCTAACTTTTGATTCTTGAGGTCATTAAATAACTAAACTTTTTGGTCATTTCTCAATTGACTTTAATAGAGAATAGTGGAATTACTAAAAGATCCCTATCAAGACTTGCTTTTGGAGCTAGAGAACTTACTTTTTTCGTCTTTTCCTATTTTGTAGATTACTTAAATGTCCTAACTTTTGATTATTGAGGGGATTAAATAAGTAATCTTTTTGGTCATTTCTCAATGGATTGAATAGAGTAGTGAAATTAATAAAAGATCCCCATCAAGGATTGATGATGAGTTAGAAAACTAATCTTATTCGTCTTTACCTACTTGGCAGATTACTTAAATATCCTAACTTTTGATTCTTGAGGGGATTAAATAACTAAACTTTTTGGTCATTTCTCAATTGACAAATGACTCAAAAAGTTGTATTCATATTTCTTTATTTCCTTCTTCCCCCTTAACAATTCTAAAAAAGAACGCCCGTAACGCCAGTGCGGACCAACCAACTTATCTATTCTTAATTTGACCAGAAAATGGTATAGTATTGTTAGTAGTAAAACCGAAAAAAGAAAATTGATGGATCTAAGCCTTTTCTTGTCCACTAGCCCAATCCATTATGAGCAGAAGAGATGGCTAAAACGGCCCAGTCATTCAGGTCTACTTTGGGCTGCGGCCCCCAAAAATTAAGTCTGCAATTTCACATTTTGAATGAAAATGCTTCTTCCTTTTTTTTTTTTGAAATGCTATATATTTTTATGTAAGTAATAAAACTTATGATTAAGCATATCCATTCTTGAAAATTTTTGTATATGTCTTCAATCTGCATACATACAATCAACATATATACAAAATGTTATTTCATTTGAAATACCCATGAAATTTACTAAAGTCCCCTTTCGAGGATTGATAAGGAGACTCGATTTGAATATTTTTTGTTCTTTTTGGTCTTTTTTGCACTTAGCAGATGACTAAAAAGTTCTTAATTTGAGTCCTTACCTTTGATATTCTCCATTGCCTTTTTTGGTCATTTACTATTTCCTCTCTTTAATGCGTCTTCTCTTTCTTTCCTGAGTAAAATAACAACATTTCATTTTTTCCTATTTTTCGTCTTTTTGTTTTACTTCTATCAACCTGTCAATCTCCAGGCTTGTTTCTTCGGCTTTTCCCCTCTCTTTTCCTTTTTTCTGCTCTTATTTACTACTGCTATTATCCAAAATGATCGCAAGAACATAGGCAAATCAATGAATCCAATACATGTATTTTATACTTCCAATTCCACACTCTCAATTCAGTTGATGCGATAGGCATGGGAAATCGATAGAACATTACATGAAAAGCAAGAAGAAAATGGAATTAGACATAAACTCAATTTTATTAAACCTTTAATTAGGGAAAATTATATAATAAAACAGATATTTGGTAATCATTCGGTGAAGCAGTGAACATACCTGCAATTTTTTGAAACCGAAACCAAGTAAATCTTGAAGCAATTCCCATAAATCGTAGCGAAGAATAAACCCGGCCGAATGGAAGAATCACAATTGAAAAAAGAACAAAATATATAACAAAGAATGTCCAACGCGCAAGCACGGACTGATCAACTTGTATATGATGATTTTCAATGTACGTATACCATATTTAACAGGTTATGATCTCTTACATATAAATATATAATTAATTCGTGTAATTTTGCTAATCAACTGCTATAATTTGGTGGAAATACACTAAATGCTATAGCTCATGAGCTGCTAGCTTTGAATTTATATATCCAATTATGCAAAACAAAAAGTTGGAACAACTTGAGTTGCGAGATATAAGTAATTAACATTACTCTTAATATAAACATTAAGCTAAAAATGAACATGACATTATGAAGGAAACTCGTCATGCATATACGGAAACGTAACAAATCTTTGATTAATTACTCAAACACACATTTTTAGGCATATTACACATATAGAAACTTGATAGAATTACATGTAAAGATTCACTCACACAAATTCATGAAACGATGGATAGTCTACTATAACGATACATGTCACATGTGGTACGTACTCTATCGAGCACCAAACTATGATTAGAAGTTTAATTTAAAGGAGAGAATGGAGTAGTGAAAGCGAGTGGAAGGTTCTTGGGATGGTATGTACTTGGCAGTTCAGGGGAGGCCGCCAGGGAGTTTGGGCAGTGGTGGCAGCTCAGGCATTGGGAGGCCGCCAGGCAAGGGCAGGTCGCCGGGAACTTTTGGTAGGGGTGGCAATTCAGGCTTGGGCAGACCGGGTGGCAGTTCAACCTTGGGCACTGGAGGCAATTCAGGCATTGGCAGGCCTGGTGGCAGTTCAACCTTGGGCAATGGAGGCAATTCAGGCTTGGGCAGACCGGGTGGCAATTCGGGCAATGCTACTTCTTCCAGCTTTCGTGCCTCTGTTACACTGAATGACAACAATGTAGCAAACAACAACATTGGCAAAACAAAGGATGACAAGTTAGAAGCCATGATTAGTTTGGGACTTGCGAGTTGTCAGAAGGAACTATTAAAGTTGGATGCAAGAAAGGAGCTAAGTTTCGTTTGGTATATATAGACAAGCAAATTTGTCGAATCCGTCATCAGATAAGGATTGATTGGTCGAAAGTATCTCATTGTTAGTTCAACCTTCCCATCTGCATCCTAGTTCAAGATATAATTGTTAAATACCAAAATAATTGCTAATTAGGTCTCTTAATTAAGTAATTTTATTCCCTTTTACTAGTAGTTTTATATAAGTTGGATCAATTGATGGATGGTAAACTACTAGTAATTGTGAATTTGTGATTCGTGGCTTGAAAAGGTTGTTCAATGTTCACCCTTAGTTTTTTTTTTTCCATGGCTCTAACTGGATGGATGGTAAACTAGGGCCAACTGGCCCACTACTGGCCAGTTGTCAAAGCCTAAGGCATGCATGAAACCTCAATTTATGTCCATACTCTATAATACATCTGAAAATTTTTAATGTGATTAGATTACTTTGGTGTATTTATAGATGAAGAATCGATTTATGTGGTGAATTTGGTAGATAAGGATCGATTGGTGGAAAGTAATATAATTCACTCATAAAGTTCAGATTTCCATCTGCGTCCTGATTTAGATGATTAGGGTCTTAAGTACTCCATTTCAGGTGTAATGTTTTATATAATCACAGTTTTACACATACACATGGGAGAGGATCCTCCCCACCATTGAAAAAGTAGTGTGGAGAGGTCCACTGATCTCTCAACACTCATCCATTGGTTGCTATGAATCCACATATCAGGATATATTGTCTCTCTTTAATTTTTTAGAACATTTATAATGTAATTAAAAAAAATTAATATACAGTTGGCATATTTATATGGGAGATAAATCTAACATGAGCCACACATAAAATTGATTTGTCCTATTTCGTATCTTATCCATTAATTAGATGTTTACCATGTGTCATTCCTTTATGGGGTCGTTATTTATATATATATATATTTTTAAAACTCTAATAATTTTTTAAAATTTAGTACTTAATAATTATCTTGTAATTTCTTTTAAAGAATTTGTGATTAATTAAACTTTGTAAAATTTTACGGATCAACACTTTATTTTACATCATTTTTTCTGTTTTAATTTTTTTTTAATTTGTTGAAACTTTACATAATTTACTTTTAGAAAAAGATATAATAATTTGTTAACATTTGATTGATGAGACACGAAATGGGGTATAATAAAAATAAAAATACATTAAGTTTATGGCAAAATATTCAATACACCATCGGTGAAATTTAGCAGACTATACAAGCGGGTCTTGAAGGGTAACATGTGTCCCATAGGGACTAGATTGAAATATTTAAAACTTAATTAATTAAAAAAATAAATATGTGTCAAGTACTCCACAACCTACTTGTTGAGTCCAAAATTTACACCACCGGAGTATCAAACAATTAGCTTAAGTTTATAGTATTTTGAATTGACTTCTTAGTTTGTTTTTGGCCAAAATATAAGGACTTCTTTGTCATTGCATTATTTGAAGATGCCATTTTCTTGTCTCTCATTTTCAAATTAAAAACATATTACACATCAATTTATATATATATATACACTAGTAATTTGTCACGTGTTCCATACGTGGGGTTGAAGTTTTAATTGAAACATATTTTAAGTTACATATTATGGAATATAATGTCAATGTTAATTTTGAAAAGATTAAATTTCTCTAAAATTTTACAAATTATTGAGAATAAATTAATCAATTTTTTTTAATATTTTTGAATTAATTTCTAATTAAATCGAAACAAAATTTAAATGCTCGTAAAAACAAATCCTTAAATAGAATATGCTTGAGATTTGATTAGATAATATAGATATTTTAAGGAGTTTCGGCGTCAAAAATCATGCAAAACTGAGTCGGGGACCCGGAACGTGTTTTTAACCAAAAACCCATGATGGTAAAAATGACCCGAAAGATTTTTCTTCAATTTTTGGCAAAAATACTTATAAAATATATATAATTCAACGCCAAAAGGATTGAAGGTCTTTTCACATTTTTAATATCGTGTTTCATATTTATTTTGAATTAATTTCTATTTAAATCGAAACAAGATTCAGATGCACATAAAAACAAATCCTTAAATCCAATGTGGCTGAGATTTGATTAGATGAATAAAGATATTTCAGGGAGTCTCGGCGCCAAAAATTATGCAAAATAGAATCGTGACCCTATAACACGTTTTTAGTCAAAAACAGTGATGGTTAGTACACGATTTCGGCTAAAATTTTGCAAAATTGACCCGAAAGATATTTTCTCAATTTTTGACAAAGATACTCATAAAAATATATAATTCGACATCAAGAAGATTGAAGGGCTTTTAACGCTTCTAATATTGTTTTTCCTATTTTTTTAATGAATTAATTTATAATTAAATCAAAACAAGATTCAGATACTCGTAAGTACAAATCTTTAAATCTAATATGGTTGAGATTTGGTTAGATGAATATAAATATTTCAAGAAGTCTTAGCACCAAAAATAATGAAAAACTGAGCCGGGACCGGGAATGCGTTTTTAGCCGAAAACCGTGATGGTTAGTACACGATTTCGGCTAAATATTGCAAAAATTGACCCGAAAGATTTTTCCTCGATTTCTAGCGAAAATAATAATAAAAAATATATAATTCAACGCCAAAAAAATTGAAACCATTTTTCACGCTTCTAATATCGTTTTTCCTATTTTATTTCCAAATTAATTTTTTATTAAATCGAAACAAGATTTAGAAACTTGTAAAAACAAATCCTTAAATACAATGTGGCTGAGATTTGGTTAGATGAATATAGATATATCTTTAGAAGTCTTGGCACAAAAAATCATCAAAACTGACTCAAGGCCCCAGAACACGTTTTTAGCAAAAAAAAAAAAACCATGATGGTACACGATTTCAGCTAAAATTTTGCAAAAATTGACCCGAAATAGTTTTCTCAATTTTTAGCCACAATACTCATAAAAAAAATATAATTCAACACCAAAAAAATTGAAGGACTTCTCACGTTTCTAATATCGTTTTTCCTATATTGTTTTCAAATAATTTCTTAGTAAATCGAAACATGATTCAAATGCTCGTAAAAACAAATTCTTAAATTCAATGTGGCTAAGATTTGGTTAGATGAATATAAATATTTCAAGGAGTTTTACCACAAAAATTATGCAAAACTGACCTGGGGCCCCGGAACGCGTTTTTAGCCAAAAAAAACCGTTGATGGTACACGATTTCAGCTAAAATTTTGCAAAAATTGACCCAAAATATTTTTCCTCAACTTTTTGCCACAATCCTCACAGAATATATATATATATATATATAATTAAACACCAAAAAGATTGGAGGACTGTTTACACTTTTAATATTGTTTTTCATATTATCTGAATTAATTTCTAATTAAATCGAAACAAGATTCAGATGCTCGTAAAAACAAATCCTTAAATTCAATGTGGCTGAGATTTTATTAGATGAATAAAGATATTTCAAGGAGTCTTGGTGCTAAAAATCATTCAAAACTAAGCCTAAAAATTTGCAAAAAACCGTGATGGTTAATACACGATTTCGGCTAAAATTTTGCAAAAAATGACCCTAAAAATTTTTCCGTTAATTTTTGGCTAAAATACTCATAAAATATATATAATTAAACGACAAGAAAATTGGAGGACTTTTCACACTTTTAATATCGTTTTTCATATTTTTCTAAATTAATTTCCAATTAAATCGAAACAAGATTTAGATGCTCGTAAAAACAAATTCTTAAATCCAACGTAGCTGAGATTTGATTAGATGAATATGGATATCTCAAAGAGTCTTGGCGCAAAAAATCATGCAAAACTTAGGCAGGGCCCCAGAACGCGTTCTTAGCAAAAAAAAATGTGATGATTATTACACGGTTTCGGCTAGAATTTTGCAAAAATTAACTCGAAAGTTATTTCCTCAAATTTTAGCCACAATACTCACACAAATTATAAAATTCAACGCCAAATAGATTGAAGGGCTTTTTCATGCTTCCAATATCGTTTTTCCTATTATTTTTCGAATTAATTTCTAATTAAATCGAAACATGATTCAGATACTTGTTTTAAAAATCCTTAAATCCAATGTGGCTGAAATTTGGTTAGATAAATATAGATATTTCAAGGAGTCTCGGCGCCAAAAATCATGCAACACTGAAGTAGGGCTCCGGAACGCGTTTTTAACCAAAAACCATAACTTCAACTAACATACACGATTTCGGCTAATATTTTGCAAAAATTGACCATAAATATTTTTACTCAATTTTTGTCTAAAATACTCATAAAATATATATAATTCTACTCCAAAAAGATTGTAGGACTTTTTACGCTTTTAATATCGTTTTTCATATTTTTCTGAATTAATTTCTAATTGAATCGAAACAAGATTCAGATGCTCGTAAAAACAAATCCTTAAATGCAATGTGGCTAATATTTGATTAGATGAATATAGATATTTCAAGGAGTCTCAACGCTAAAAATTATGCAAAACTGAGACAGGGCCACGAAATGCGTTTTTAGCAAAAAACCGTGATGGGTACATGATTTCGGCTAAAATTTTGCAAAAAATGACCAAAAAAATTTTCCTCAATTTTTCGCTAAAATACTCGTGAAATATATAATTTAATATCAAAAAATATGAGTACTTTTCACATTTTTAATATCATTTTTCATATATTTTCTGAATTAATTTCTAATTAAATCGAAACAAGATTCAGATGCTCGTAAAAACAAATCCTTAAATGCAATGTGGCTGACATTTGATTAGATGAATGTGTATATCTCAAGGAGTCTTAGCGTCAAAAATCATGCAAAACTGACCCGGGACCTGGAACGCGTTTTAGCTAAAACCGTGATCATTATTACACGATTTCGGCTAAAATTTTTTCAAAATTGTCCGGAAGGATATTTCCTCAATTCTTGGCTAAAATAATCATAAAAAATATATAAGTCAACGCCAAAAATATTGAAAGGTTTTTACGCTACTAATATCATTTTTCCTACTTTTTCCGAATTAATTTCTAATTAAATTGAAACAAGATTTTGATGCTCATAAAAGCAAATCCTTAAATCCAATGTGGCTGAGATTTGATTAGATGAATATAAATATTTCAAGGAGTCTTGGCGCCAAAAATCATGCAAAACTGACTCAAGGCCCCAGAACACAGTTTTTAGCAAAAAAAAAGAAAAAAAAAAAGAAACCGTGATGTTACACGATTTCAGCTAATATTTTGCAAAATTGACCCGAAATAGTTTTTCTCAATTTTTAGTCACAATACTCATAAAAATAATATAAATTCAACGCCAAAAAGATTGAAGGTCTTTTCACACTTCAAATATCGTTTTTTTTTTCTGAATTAATTTCTAATTAAAAGGAAACATGATTTAGATACTTTTAAAAACAATGGCTGGATTTAGTAGATGAATATAGATATTAGATCTTGATCTAAAAAAAAGGACTCTCGCGGCAAAAAAAAATTCAAAACTGAACCGGGCCCCAGAATGCGTTTTTAGCCAAAAATCGTAATAATTGTTTCAAGATTTCGGCTAAAATTTTGCAAAAATTGACCCGAAAGATATTTCCTCAAAAAGATTGAAGGGCTTTTTACGCTTTTAATATTGTTTTTCATGTTTTTTCTGAATTAATTTCTAATTAAATCGAAATAAGATTTAGATGCTCGTAAAAATAAATCCTTAAATGTAATGTGGCTAAAATTTTATTAGATGAATATAGATATTTCAAGGAGTGTCGGCGCCAAAAATCATGTAAAACTGAGTCGGGGCCACGAAACGTGTTTTTAGATAAAAATAGTGATGGTTAGTACACGATTTTGGCTAAAATTTTGTAAAAAGTGACCTGATAATTTTTTCTTCAATTTTTGGATAAAATACTAATAATATATATATAATTTAACTTTAAAAAGATTGGATGAGTTTTCACGCTTTTAATATTATTTTTCATATTTTTCTGAATTAATTTCTAATTAAATCGAAACAAGATTCAGATACTTGTAAAAACAAATTATTAAATCCAATGTGGCTGAGATTTGAGTAGATGAATATGGATATCTCACGGAATATTGGCAAAAAAAATCATGCAAAATTGAGCCGGGGCCCAGAACACTTTTCTATCCAAAATCTGTGATTGTTATTACACGATTTCGGCTAAAATTTTGTAAAAATTGAACAGAAAAATATTTCCGCAATTTTTGGCTAAAATACTCATAAAAAATATATAATTCAATGCCAAAAAAATTGAAGGACTTTTGACGTTTCTGATATCCTTTTTCTTATTTTTTCCAAATTAATTTCTAATTAAATTGAAACAAGATTCAGATGCTCGTAAAAACAAATCCTTAAATCCAATGTGACTGAGATTTGATTAGATGAATATAGATATTTCAAGTAGTCTCGGAGCCAAAAATCATGCAAAATTGAGCCGGGTGCTCGGAACGCGTTTTTAGCCAAAAACCGTGATTGTTTGTTAGTACACAATTTCGGTTAAAATTTTTCAAAAATTGACACGAAAGATTTTTCCCTTAATTTTTGGCTAAAATACTCATAAAAATATATAATTCAACGCCAAAAAAGATTGGAGGGCTTTTTATGCTTTTAATATCATATTTTTTTTTTCTAAATTAGTTTCTAATTAAATCGAAACAAGATTCACATGCTCGTAAAAATAAATTTTTAAATCCAATGTTGCTGAAATTTGGTTAGATGTTGTAAATTACTAAACCTTTTTTTTTGGAAAGAATATTGAAGCACTGCTTTGGAAAATCGTCCAATTATAATCGTGGGAAACTTGGTAAAAGAAAGTAAACCAGCAATTTTTTTTCCTTGGCATAGAAAACTTTAATCTTGACAATCTCGGCATAAGACCAGTTTTTTTTAAACATTTAAAGTATTAAACTAATTTTTTTCCGTAATGCCCCTAATTTATTTTAATTAAATAAATATAAATTATGAATAAATAGTATTCCAAATAATTATGGGGAGTAAATTATTATAATTATATTTTGTATTTACAATATTTTTACATAATTAAAATAAAAAGTTTCATTACTATAAATAATAATATATAATTAAATATATTATAATCTAAAAATAATTATTAGAAGTAAATTATTAATTACAATTATAGTGGATTATTATTATGTTTCCATAATTTAAAAAATTTAAATATTGGACTTACAATATCTTTCCATAACTAATAAAAAAAAGTTGAATTAATCATCTAAAAAATAATTAAATGACTAAAAATAATACTTATTTAAAAATTATTATACTATAATACTAAGGGTATTTATGAAATTTCCTAATTAGAATTTTTGAGTTCATGAATTTATATACTAGTAAGATCATATATAATACTATTAGATAATATATGAGCTTAATTTAAGCATAAAGTCCAACTAGGACAAACATTCTGCATTTTTACTAACAACAATGAGAAATTAACTAATTCAACTACATCAATTTTTCGGCCATCGGGCATTTGGCCTGTTGGTAGAGTGCTTGACTCTTAATTCCAGTATATCTGGATCATGAGGTCTTGGGTTCTACTCTCACGGAATGTGAGTTTTCTTTGTAATTTATTTGTTTATGTATTTCGTATATTGGTAGTTATTGATGAAATTATAGATGAGTTTTCTTTGTAATTTATTTGTTTATGTATTTGGTATATTGATAGTTATAGATGAAATTAGAGATTTGACAATCCTATTTGATTTATGTACATATCAATTTGTAAATAGGGAAAGCCAATGTATTAGCACATTCTTTAGCTAAGATTGAACTAAATAATCGTGTGGTGTGGGACTATTCCTCCCGGCATTTGTAATCTCTGATTACTGATTAACGAAAGTGATTATTTGATTAAAAAAATGTGAATTACTAAATACCGCCCCTTTTACTAGCTACCGCCCCCCCTTTGGACTATTTTGCCCTTTGCTATATTTTTCATCAAACTTCAAACCTTTCAATTCTCTCAAATTCTCTCGACCTTCAAACTTGCAAAACTCAATCATTCAAAATCATTCAAGTAAAACAACATCAAAACGCATGAAAAAAGATTTTTCGGATTGAAAGTATGTTTTTTTTAAAAAAATAAAAAATAAATATCTATTTATCATTAATCAAATATTAAAGTCCTCTTACTAATATTGACATATCCATACTCATTTAAACTAAATGAATTGTCCAACACTTAAAAAAGGATAAAAA